>CAUYSK010063999.1:0-78285 GCA_963575035.1 Avahi laniger | reverse complement strand
TAATCTTTTGCACTACCCTTTACCAGCTTAATTTTTCTGTATTGAAGGTAATAGTAGCTATCATGATAAACACTTAAATATCAGTGAATAAATACAATAAAATTTTAATTATAGCTCACATAAAAGTCCAAGATCATTCTGGGTAGATGGGGAGAGATGTCAATCTGCCCCATGAAGTTATTCAGAAGCTCAGGCTAACAGCGGCTTAGACAGCCAAAGCTTGTGGCCCCCAAAGTTGCCTTGGGCCTTAGTATAAAACCGATGGGATGGAACAAGACATCATGGAATGTCTTGTGGGAGGTCATTATGTACCAAGATAGGAAGTGAAGGCAATAACTTCTGTTTCCATTCCACAGGTTAGAATTTATAGTTATATGGTCACACATCACTGAAACAATTCTGGAAAACATCATCCCTAGCTGTTTAGACACTTTTCAGTGACAACTCTATAGCATGGAACAGTGCAGTACAATGAAAATTATTTCAATAGTGAAGCCATCGGGCTAGAGTTTGCTCTGCAGGAGTTTTTTTTTTTTTTTTTTGGTAATAGATTCAATTCCTTTAAGAAATATTAATATAAAAGTCTCTCACCATGTGCCTGTGTGACTTAGGAATCAGAAAGGGAAATGGCACATAGAATAATTGATGTTCTTTTATGTAGTTCTATATTGCCCAAGTTTTGACCCACTATTACTGACCTCCCTGATAACTCTGAGCTCCAGTTTTGTCTTTCCATATCAATGAGGCTGCTGTAGGTTTTGGATACTGCTTTCTGATTGGTTTTTATGCCTCATGTATAGCATTGGCAAATGATCTTCACTGGGAAAAAAAGTTATAGCAAACATAGGGCTCACCACAACATAATTACCTTTTCTTGGAAATATTTTATTTTTATTATCAATAGAAATGTTGGTCCAAGGTAAACTACTTCTTTTTAGCTGCAAGCAAAAGTCCCAACAGAGGATTTTGAGCAGAGTAGAATTATATGACTTGAGTTACATTTCAGAATGTCACTGTGAATACTGGGTAAGAATAGACTAAAAGGGAGCAAGGGTAAAATTGAGAAGAAGAATTAGGAGACTATTGAAATAGTCCAGGTGAGAGATGAGCATTATGAAGACATTGATAGTGCTGTATTCCCTATATGTGAGGTCATTCTCCGATGTGAAACTGAAGGGTCACGCAGTTGCCCTTTAAATCTCACCTTACTCTGGCCCCAGTTCAATTTTTTTCTGGATACCACTATAAGTCAAAACAATAAACATTAGGTTGCAGCACTCTAAATATGTGTAAGTATTTAATTAACCTTTTTCCTACTATATATTTTCATTCCCATAAAAGATTGTATGAATATTTCCTTTCAAGTGTTAGTGATATAAATGAGCAAGATTAAATATCAACAATAATTTGCTTCACACTAAAAAATTCTTCCTCACTCAACAAAATTTGTGATTGATTTATTTATATAGAATAAAGCAAATCAATTCTTAAGTATTAATCTATTATTAATGAGATAAACAAGAATGTTTCTTTATATAATGTTCATGTATATAAAGATACATCAAAGTAATCTTATTGATTAAATTACAATACATTAATTTTTTGGGGCATTCCAAATTCTTAAACAAATCACATTTTCCTTAATGCTTTTAGCTCTCAAAAAAGCAGTATCGTATAAAGGTTGAGTACCTGTTCCCTGGAATAAATTTGCTGGATATATAGCTCAGCTATGTTCCATGCTAGTGGAATTAAACTGGGCATATATGCTTATTTAACAAGATAATTATGAAGTATAAGTAACATAATCATGGACAATCCTTAGGACCTAAATCCTAAGGATTTAGATGCCCTATTTCTCTTCCAGCTATCCATCATTGGTAAATAATCTAAGATGATGTTAAGAGAATGCTGAGTTTCCTTAAGCAAATAATAGTAATAGTAACAATAATAAAAATTTAATTGGCAAAGACTGACAAACCAAAAAATGCTGAAGTTCACCTTTTTTTCCTGTTTCTGTAGTTTTATTAAAAAAGACAATTGATAAAACATCTTTCATTTTTCCTTTAGGAAATTGAAAAATATTAATTGTTAAATATAAATCTCCTTGGATTTCTGAAGGTATAACATACGCTGTCAAACAAATAGATGCTTCGTAATCTGGCTCAACTGCAGGTGGATTGTTGACTTGCTAAAGTAAGCTCCAAATACATAAATTATTTTGATATGTTTTAACATCAACTATTCAGAAGAGTGACTCCTCAAACCCTGTGTCTTAGCTCATGGCCAGGAGACATTGCTGGGACTATTTCTTATGGATGACTGCCACAGTGTATTGAAGAACATATATTATTAATGGGTTATACTCAGTACATAAAGTTTAGTCAGCAAGTGAAAAACAGTTTTTGTTAATAAGAATAAATAATAAGAGCTGACTCAGTGAAACAATTCTATATTTTTAAAGGGTGTTTCATTGGTTTAAAAAATTCTATGTCAAATAGGGTATATTTTTCCTCTGTCTTTACTTTCTATGATTTATTTAAAACTATTTTTGAGTACTTTTTACAAGAAGGCACTGTGGGAAATGTAAAGATAAATAGCATGGCCCCTATTGTCTTGATATAATGTTATGGCTGATAAGAGAAGCGCAAATATAAAATATGATACTTGAACTAAAAGGTCACTCTTACCAGGGGGATACTATAAGACTGCAAAAATAGTGTCATTTCATCTGGACCCTAAGAGATAGATAGGTTACATTTATACCTTTGGGAATACGGAAAAGACATTTTAGAGAAATAAAAAGTAGGAAATTAGAGAAGGAGGAGGAAAAAAGGTTATTTATAAGAAACAACAACAACAACAACAAAAGACTAAAATGTATATGGAGTTACAAGAGCTAGGTTGGGTCCAGACTTTTAAATAATGTAGAGTTTATTTCTTTACTCCTAGGGCATTTTGGAACCATTGTGAATTTTTGATCTGGCAAGTTCTGTGATATATTAAAAGATTATTAATATCTTCGGATTGTGTTAGATTGATTAGAGAGGGAAAATAATTGAGGCAGAAAGACCAATTAGAACTCATTAAAACAGACAACTAAACGATTTTTAGGGCCTGAAATTGAATAGGGATAGAACTACAATAAGTCAATTTTTATTTCTATTTAATGATCTCCTTAAATTATTGGTTTTATGTAGTTTAAATTAAAATTTGATTTATTGAAAAGTGGAATTAGAAAGTATAAGTGAAGCTATAAACATGACAATATATATATTATAGACGTATGTATACGTAAGTTTTGAGAAAATATTTAGGCTATGTTTTTTAAATTCCAGATCAATACCTGTGGAGAACTGGGTGGTAATGGGGTTCGGAAAACTGTACCCCAAAATGAAGGCCTCAGAAGCAGAAGTTTTTCTCTGACCTTTTCCTGTCCTCCTGCTTCTTGGTCCCATTCTTATCTGAGACTGGTCATAGAAACTAGAATCTGTCTTCCCTAAGGCCGGTCAGAGAAATAAGAACCCCTTTTCCTTGAAAGCCAGTTATAAACCCTAAAATTATTCTATGTAAAACTGGCCATAACAAAATTATCTGACCTACTTGTTTGACCGTAGGTCATAAGATTGCCATGCCAGAGAGTGCTCTGCCCCACACCCAGAAGAAAGGAATGCATGCTCAGAGAGGCCAAGAAGAATCTAACCAGCCAGGTCTTGCTGGGTTTCCCACTCCATCGATTAACATTAGATCATACTCTTTTTGTACAATCATATTTCTACACGGCTATTCATAATTTGTTGAACTTAAACATAAAAATGGACATTTTTTCCTGTATCTTTGGGCCTTCATTCTGAAGGCTCCTATGTATGCATGTCACATAAATTTGCATGACTGTTCTCCAATTAATCAATCTGCCTCATGTCAGTGATTTTTCAGTGAACCTTGAGGGGGCCAAGGGCCTTGGTCCCTACAGCGAGCAGAGGGAGAATTGGACTCCAAAGCAATTGCAACAAAGGCCTCAACCAATCCTATGAGGAACTCTGGAACTGAGGTAACCTTTCAGAGTTGTTCTGGATTGGGACAAGGGAGTCAACCTTTGTGTCACCATGTCTAATATTCAGTAAATAATCCCTAGAGTGGGACTTGTCAGAGAGCATTCAACTATCAGTACTCCCAGAAGCTAAGAAAATTGAGTTCTTCAGTCCAGAAAAGGGTGGTATGGCAATCTGAGCAACATACTACAATGAAGTACGGCAGGGAGTAGAGGTCGGGGCTCATGTGTAACCTGAGCTTTTATAAGAAGACAGTGTCTGTGTTGTGGGGTAAGTGAGAAGCAATTTCTATTTAAAGAATTAAACCATCATTGAATCATACATTTAACTAATGTATGACTGATATTTTTGAATATTTTTTCAATATTTTGGCACTATATTGTAATGAACATCTCATCAGGCATAGTTTTTCATTGGAACATTCCTTTCGAATATATGCTTTTGATATATTCCAATTTCCATGGTTTGCAGATAAATATAAATACTAATTCTATAAATAATAAAATCAGTCAATTTCTGAAAATTTTTTACTCAATGAGTTCATGCCTCCATTCATTCAAGTTCATTCAAATTCTTAATCTAACAGGGATTAATTTCCTTCCAGATACCTGAAACTAAATCACTGACAATTACTCAAGAGTCAAAAAATTTACATCAACCTGCCATATCTTAGCTTCAGCTTTCTTAACTAATATTATCCAATGAATCATGCAGTTTCACAATAAACTCTTTCTCTGAATTCACAAGGCACTGATGTGATGTGGTTCATGATATTCATTATTTGCTGATGCAGTCGTGGTAACAGAAAAAGCCAGGCAAGTATCAGAGGGAAGGAATCATGCAATTACTATTGCAGGATGATTCCACAACTCACAGTAAGGAATAATTATGAAACTGGGCATAATAACCGTGATTATTTTTGACCTATCACTGTTGGACCACTGTCTATACTTTACTGGCAGCACATGCACACAAAATGTGGCACAGTTGTGTGTGGTGACAGATAGACTAGGGACAAAAGAGGGTCTATCTTGTTTTCAGACATATCAAGTGATTTCCTTAAGGCCCAGAAAAAAGAGGTATTTTCATTGTTGTTAATCAAGAAAGATCAATATTTATATCTAAGCTACATCTATGTCTACATCTCTCTCTCTATCTAATCTATATCTGTATGCTAGGTATTTTTATTTAGTGTATATTATAATCTGAGCACTTTTATGTTTGTTAATTCTTCTGGCAACACTTTGAAGCAGGAGATAATACTATCAATTTTCAAATATACCATAATATATAGAAATGGCAGACCTATTAACAGTATTGAATCAGTATTGAGCAGTCTATTGTCTATTTCAAAGCCCACTTTCAGAGGTTCCCAAGTCATGCTGCACAGAACAAACACACTTGGAACTTAAAAGAAATTACAGATGCTGTACCACATATGCAGGAATTCTGATTCAATAGGTGTGGATAGGATCTCAAAAATGTGTGCTTTAAAAAGATGCATAGGTTGTTCTGAAACTGCTAAAATTGAGAACTATTGCATGTGCTCATTCCACTCTACTTATCGGCATTTTATATCAAAAAGAGAAAATGGCCAAGGTTCCCAGATTGCTTATTATTGAGAGTACTTAGTGAAAAGAGTGTACATGCTATACCTGAAGGTTATGTATTGTAGATGTCTGTTTAAAAATGTTCCTGTTCCTATTTATTTTAATATCACAACCATCTGTTCATAAAATTTTAAAAATGTTTTATAAGTTATTATGTATGCACATACTAATATTACAGATAAATAAGACATAGTAAAATTGTTGCATCAATGATGTAAATAAGTAAAATACTTAAGAAGAAATCTTGTTTATTTATTTTTCCTACAGGATTTTTCCTTGTAAATATTTTTTGCCATTCTTGACTTATTTTTTTAACAAAATTTTACTTGCATTTACACTAATGACCACATAAATTATAATTTCTTAATGGTATGCAAACAGAAACAGGGTGCTGAGTGTTACTGTGAATGGAGATTTTTAGTCTGAGCACGTATAAAAGAATTAATACAGTGAATACCTAAGTTATAGGCACTGAACTAGGTGCATTAAATTGTCTTAAATTGAGCACTTACTCTGTGTCAGACATTATGCTAGGAATTTCATATATACTTAATTCTTGGAACAACCTAGATTGTTGTTCTTAGATTGAGGAAGCATTCTTACTTTCTACTGTATAGATGATATAGCTGAGGCTCAGAAAGTTTGGCTAGTTGCCCAAGACCACAAAGCATAGAAACTGGAGCCAAATGCAATGTATGTCAGTTGTCTGAATTATGATGGCTTCTCAATTTGTCTTTGATATTAGGATATCTATTATTACTTTAATTGCTTTGGGAAGTTTTCTACTTTCTGCTATGACATTTATTCATTCATTCATTGGCCAATTTGTGGATTCAAATTTTCATGCATTGTTTTCTATCCCATTTTGCCATGACTTTAGATATATGACATACACTGTGTCTATCTGAGCCTTCGTCCTGCTTGTACTGTTTATTGCAGGAAGGAAAAAAATTGCCACATTGGGGAAAATATAAATCCATGAAATGGCATCATTTTCTCAGAAATGGTTGTTGACACTGAACCTTGTCAATTGCTTCAGTTTGCTGGATATCTAGTGTAACACTGACTATATTTCCAACAGAAATGCTAATACTTTTTGCTATTTTTATATTTTCTGTGATTACTTTAGTTGGTTTCTAAAAGAGCTTGGTGTACTAACTGTCATCCTTTTGATAAATGTAGAAAGAATTGCCCAACCAAGCGATATTCCCAGAACATCATCCTGGTAATTCCCCACATTTTGTAAAAGATATTCAGATGTGTCTGTTTCCCAGATTATTTGGTTTAGCCTGATATAGGCCATTAAGCTCAGGTTGCCAATCCCTTCCATATAAACTTACTCAGACCATTTATCCCTCATGCCTCCAGCAATCTCTCAAACACAGTTTTCTCATATATTGTATCATTTTATTCAGAATGCATAATTAAACAGTTTGGAACTTGATATTAGATACGTTTGTCACCATAGGTCTGGGAAATGCCACTTAAAGATTAATGAATTGATTCTTAAAGCTGAATAGTATTCCATGGTATACATATGCCACATTTTATTAATCCACTCATGTACTGATGGACACTTGGGGTGATATAGCACCTCTTGTATACTCCTGGATAGAGCTGGAACACATTCTACTAAGTGAGGTATCCCAAGAATGGAAAGACAAGCACCACATGTACTCAGCATCAAATTGGTATTAATTGATCAACACATAAGTGTACATATAAGAATAACATCTATTGGATGTTGGACAGGGGGAAGGAGGGAGGTGGGAGGAGGGGACGGGTATATGCATACACAAAGAGTGCAATGCACACCACATGAAGGATGGACATATTTGAAACTCGGACTTTGTGGGGAGGGGCAAGGGCAACATACGTAACCTAAACATCTGTACCCCTATAGTATGCTGAAATAAAAAATAATGTTCAAACTCTTACAGTTTTATTAATTTCACATTTACTCATGTTACTTATTATTAACCCTTTTGAAATGAAATCTCTAGAGTTAATAGGGACCTTGGATAAAGCAAATTACTCCTCCCCCATTTGAAATTTAAGAGCAAAGAAAAGTTAAATTACTATCCCAAAGTCACGCTGCTAGTAATTAGTAGAGCTACAACACAAATATATTGATTTCTCACTTTTATTTTATAAAAGGCTTATAGGGTCATCCTGGCATTTTAAGTATTGGACATATTGAGTCTTTCAACCAAGTATTTTGCAAAAGATTGCATATGAATTAATACAATTCTGATGCAGAGCTTCCAACATCAGGTTTGAAGCATCTGTTTTCATCTTCATCATCACAAAAAAGGGCCTAGAGCTAGACTTAGTCATCATCTGTTCTTATAACGTATTCAATTCATTGCCTAAACACCAAAGTCATTATAGTTACCTCTGCTTTTGGTTTCAGAGGTGGTACCAACATTGTTTTCTTTCTTAATAAATAAATAAAAATCCATACATGACCTCTGTAACATATATTATAATGTCAGTTTATATATTGTGTGTACAAATGGATATAGAAAAATTAGTATTTCATAAATAAATATAATAGTTTTAAATAAACTATAAAGAACAATATGGAAAGAACAAAACAATATTTAAAATCATGCAAAAACAAAGCAATAAATGAATTAATTAAATTAAATATAAATTATTATGGAGTATTTGAAGGCAGGGCCACAAACTAGCAAGACATAAAAACTATGTAAGAACAATAAGAGAATAAGGAACTATAGACACACTGACAATAAAAATGAGTGTTATTTCTATCAATCAAAAGTATTAAATAAGGTATCATCTTGGGAGACAAGATGGCTGACCAGAAACATCAGCTGCCAGATTGTCTCAGAAAGAAGAAAAACTTTTAAATGAAAACAAACAAACAAACAAACATAGATTGGGTGTAATTCTGAGGAAAAAGTGCCAGAACCTACCAGAGATTCCTTGGAAAGAAGTTGAGAACAAGAAGGAGCAAGACATCCGCAAAGATCAACCCCCAAGAAGCTTGGAGTCCAGGGAAAAGGGTAGGTGGGGGTATTTATTTCTCCTTCCCTCAAATCTCCAGTAGACAGCAGGGTCCTGAGCTACTGAAGAGCCTTTCTACCCTCACAAGCTCAAAAGCTGCTGTATCCAGTGTACCAGGAGATTCTTGAGGACAAAGCGTCAGGCTGCCAGCCCCACTGGGGTCTCTTCCCATCACCACAGATCTGTGTCAAAATGGCAAGTGCCATATTGCTTCTCCATGCACTGTGTACCTTCGTCTTCCCCAGGGAGCTTCAGCCCCTCAGTTTTGTCTCACTCATTCCCACACAACATTTCCCAACTCTGGCCAAGACTGTGGGAGCCACAGAGGTCAGTGTGTCCTGGGGGATCTACATGACCCCAGAGCCTGGACATTTGGGCAGTCTGCCTTCCATAGTGAGAGACAGAGATGACCAGAGTGTTAGCTTTCCTCCATTCAGACTCTTTGCGTCCCCTCCCCCTCCCCCACCTGTGGCTACCAAGAGAGACAATTAAGTTGAGGCTCTCAGGAGTGGCTGCTTCCCCTCTGTTGGTGTGTCCACCACAATAAGACTTCCACAGAGAGTGGGGCTCAAACCTATCCTCTTAAAGACCTGCAGTGGACTAAGGAGTGCTTGGGCTGTGAACTCCCTGCTCAATGGCCCTCCTCTATGCTTTTTGCTCAGCTACTCCACAAGATCGGGGCACACCTTGAAGCAAAAGGGTAGGCTCACCTCACCTAGCCCCACCAAGCCTCACTCCCACAACCACGAACTTCTGCTGATGCAGAGAATAAGGACTTACCTAGAAGATCCTGGGCCATGTCCACCCCATGGGACACTCAAGTGCTTCTTCTGAGGTGTTAGACCTGGTCACAGGTTCCAAAAACAACACTGCAGCTGGTTCCTTCCAGCAAGCACCACCTACTGACAGAGAGGTCAATTTGCATAGCCCTTTATAACATTTGCTGAATCAATCACAAAAGATGTTGTTGATTCTTACCTACAAGAGTCACCTATTGTCTCAGAGATCAAACTGGGAGTGCCAATACAATTCACACTATTAAAAAAACCACAGGGCTGGAGAACAAAAAGGATATTGAAGAAATCCATCTTCCCTCATCAACAACAGACAGGAAATCTACCAACAAACATAGCTCAACACTAGGACAGCCTACAAACAATTAGCAACTGAGAAAACCACCACACTAAGGATATCTATAACCAAGGCATTTGTCCAGAAACTAGACCAATATCAAAGCACTCACAAACAAAGGTAAAGGTTCTTACCCAACCTATACTACACATACCTTTATGAGTGGGATGGAGGAGAAAGTCCCTTCTAAACAAAAGAAAATCCAAAAATAAGAATATACAACTGCTCCAGATGAGAAGGCATCAGTGCAAAAACTCAAGAAGTATGAAAAATCAGAGCAAAATAATAATACCAAAGTGAAACACCAACTCTCTAGCAATGGACACCAACTAAAATGAAAATATTGAAATAACAGATAAAGAATTACAAATATGGATTGTAAGGAAGCTCAATGAAATCCACAATACAATGGAAAATCAACTCAAATAAACCAGAGAAACAATTCAGGAAATGGATGAATAATTAACTAAAGAGATAGACATATTTAAAAAAAAAAACAAAAAGAACTTCTGAAAATGAAAAATTCACTTAAGGAAGTATAAAATGCAGAGGAACGCTTTGAGAATAGACTAGACCATGCAGAAGAATTTCAGAGCTTGGAGCCAACTCTTTTGAATTAACTTAGTCAGTCAAAAATAAAGAACAAAGAATTAAGAGAAATGAAAAAAGCCTATAAGAAATATGAGATTATGTAAAACAGCCAAAAGTAAGAAATACAGGCATCACTGAGGGTGAAGAAGAAAATGCACAAGGAATGGAAATAAATCCCATATGAGGGAATAGTTGAGAAAAACATCCCTGGTCATGCTAGAGATTTAGACATCTATATACAAGAATTTCAATGAACACCTGGGAGATTCATTGCAAAGAGGCAAACTCCAAGACACATGGTCATCAGTCTGGCCAAAGCCAACACAAAGGAGGAACTCCTATAAGCCATGAGGCAAAAACATCAAGTATCTTACAAAGGAAAACCCATCAGGCTAACTATAGACTTCTAAACAGAGATCTTACAAGCCAAAAGGGATTAGGGACCCATCTTTAGTCTTCTTAAACAGAACAGCTTCCAGCCTAGAATTTTGTATCCTACAAAACCAATTTTCCTGTATGAAGGAGAAATAAAGACTTTTTCAGATGAGCAAACATTGAGGAAATGTGTCAAGAGCAGACTTGCCCTGCAGAAAATACTCAGACTCACATTATACATGGATCAGCACAATAGATATCCACCAGTGTAAAACCACACAAAAGCTAAAACTCAGAGCTCCTATAAAACAATACCATAAGAGGTAAAACAAAGCAGCAAGGTACTACACAACAGAATGAACAGAAGAACATCCCACATATCAATTTTATCGATCAATGGGAAAAGTCTGAATGTCCAACTCAAGAGACATAGGCTGGCTGAATGGATGAAAAATATAACTCAGGTAGCTACTGTCTCCAGAAATCACATCTGACACATAAGGACACATACACACTGAAGGGGATGGAAAAAAGTATTTCATGCAAATGGAAATCAAAAGAAAACAGAGGTAGCCATTCTTATATAAGATAAAATTGACTATAAATCAACAATGGTAAAGAGAGACAAAGATTATATAATCATAAAGGGAACAATACAATAGGAAGACATAACAATCCTAACCACTTGTGCACCTAACACAGGAGTGCCCTGATTCATAAAGCAAATTCTACTAGATCTAAGCAAAAAGACAAATGACAGCATTATAATTGCTGGAGAATTCAATGTCCCACTGACAGAACTAGACAGACCATACAAGCAGAAAATAAAGAAACATTCTACTTAAATGGAACTTTAGAACAAACAGGCCTAGCAGACATTTATATAACATTTTACCCCAAAAGCTACTAAATATACATTCTTCTCAGCACATGGAACATTCACCAAGATTGATCATATCTTAGGCCACAAGACACATTTTAACCAATTCAAAAAAATAGAAATCATACCATGTATTTTCTCAGATCAGAGTGGAATTAAAACTAGAAATCAACTATAAGAGAAACACTCAATTCTACACAAAGTCATAGAAATTATACATGCTGGTGGTGAATGATTATTGGGTCAATAATAAAATTAATATAGAAATCTAGATTCCTTGAAGTGAATGACATAGTGGACACAAGTGATCAAAATCTATGGGATTCAGGATTTCTAAGGGGAAAATTCATAGCCTTAAATTTCTACATCAAAAAGACAGAAAGATCACAAGTCAACAATGCAATGTATCATCTTAAGGAACCAGAAGATCAAAGGAAGAGAAAACCAAACCCAAAGCCAGCAGAAGAAAAGAAATAACTAAGGTCAGAGCAGAACTAAATAAAATGGAAAATGAAAGGAAAAAAATATAAAAGATCAATGAAACAAAAAGTTGGTGCTTTGAGAAGATAAATAAAATTGATATCCCTTTTCCTAGATTAACCAGGTACAGAAGAAAAGGACCCAATAAGCTCAATCAGAAATTAAAAAGGAGATATTAGAATTGATACCACAGAAATACAAAATATCATCTATGAATACTATAAAAATCTCTATGCACATAAATTCATAAACAGAGGAAATGGTCAAATTCCTAGAAACATACAAGCTTCCATGACTCAGTCTGGAAGAAATAGAACACCTGAACAGATCAATAATGAGTAGCAAGATTGAAGAAATAATAAAAAAATCTTCCAACAACAACAACAAAAAAAGCCCTGGACCAGATGGATTTACAGCTGAATTTTACCAGATATATAAAGAAGAGCTGGTACCCATACTATAAATTATTCCGTAACATCAAGAATGAGGAAATCTTCCCCAAATTATTCTGTAATGCCAGTATCATCCTGATACTAAAGCCAGGAAAGGACACAACAAAAAAAGAAAACTACAGACCAGTATCCCTTATGAATATAGATCCAAAAATCCTCAGTAATATACTATCAAACCCAATTCAACAGCACATTGGAAAAAATAATCTACCATGACCAAGTGGGCTTTGTCCCAGGGTTGCAAGCATAGCTTGAAATATGTAAATCAATACATGTGATTCACCACATAAACAGAAGCAAAATAAATACCATACGATAATTTCAATAGATGTAGAAAAAACATTCAACAAAATTCAGCACCATTTCATAATAAAAAGCCTCAACAATTTAGGCATAGAAAGAACATATCTCAAAAGTATAAAAGCCATGTATGACAAACTCACAGCCAACATCATACTCAATGGGGAAAAGTTACAAACATATCAACTAAGAATGAGACAAGGGTGTCCATTGTCACTACATCTATCCAATATAGTAATGTCAGTCTAGCCAGAGCGATCAGGCAAGAGAAATAAATCAAGAGTACCCAAATCGGGAAAGAGGGGGACCAAATATAGCTTTTTGCTGACAATATAATCTTAAATCCAGAAAACCCCAAATATTCCACCAAGAGACTCCTAAAATTGATAAATAA
The DNA here is from genome assembly GCA_963575035.1 of Avahi laniger. Lineage (NCBI taxonomy): Eukaryota > Metazoa > Chordata > Mammalia > Primates > Indriidae > Avahi > Avahi laniger. The sequence continues at coordinate 64,993 of CAUYSK010063999.1, read as the reverse complement.
ATTAAACAAAGTCTCAGGTTTCAAAATCAGTGTACGCAAATCAGCAAAAAAATAACAAACAACCCCATTAAAAAATGAGCAAAATACATGAACAGAAGCTTTCCAAAAGAAGACAGACAAACGGCCAATGAACATATGAAAAAATGCTCAACATCACTAATCATCAGGGAAATGCAAATTAAAACCACAATAGGATACCACCTTACCCCAGTTAGGAAGGCTTTTATTAAAAAATCCCCAAACTATAGATGCTGGCTTGGATGCAGAGAGAAAGGAATGCTTACACACTGTTGGTGGAACTGCAAATTAGTAAAACCTCTATGGAAAACAGTATGGAAATTCCTTAAAGAACTAAAGGTAAACCTGCTAAGATACAGCAATCCCATTACTGGGTATTAGCCCATAGGAAAATCAAAGGTCACCTGCACTCAAATGTTTATTGCAGTGCAATTCACAATTGCAAAGATGGGGAATCAACCCAAGTGCCCGTAATTCATGAGCGAATTGATAAATGTGGTATATGTATACTCTGGAATACCACTCAGCCATAAAAATGATGAATTGATTACTTTTGCAACAATTTGTATGGAACTGGAGACCATCGTCCTAAGTGAAATATCTAAAGAATTGGAAAACAAGCGCCACATACACTCGCTATTAAATTGATACTAACTGATGAGCACACGTGCACAATGGGAAGTAAAACTCAGTGGAAAGCAAGCAGGGTAGAGGGAGGAGGTGGGAATGGGCAAAAAACCTACATAACAGGTACAATAAACACTATTTGGATGATGAACACTCTTATATCCCTGAATGAAGCATTACAAAAGCGATTCGTGTAACCAAAATCATTTATAGCCTTGTAATATTTTGAAATAAAAAAGAATAAATGTATAAGGTATTATCCTTTGTTGAATATGTATCTCATCTAATTGGCTTTCGAAATGCAAAATCCACTGAGGAATAATATCACTTAAAGTGCAGAAACCAACTAGCTGGGAATTAAAAAAAGAAAAACACCTTATTTCTCTTATTTTCAATGTAATACCTCTCCTGTAGAAGTAATTAAATATATTTTTCCAGTGTCAAATAAAGCCAACAGTCTAAATTTATCTCTATTATATTTTTCATGAAATATATATACACATATATATATGTGTGTGTTTGTGTGTGTGTGTATAAAAATCTGCTCGGGCTGCCATAACACAATACTACAGAGTGGATGACTTAAACAGTATAAATTTATTTTCTCACAATTTTGGAGACTGGGAAGTCCAAAATCAAGGTACCAAGGTGCTGGCTATGTTTTATTATGAGCCCTCTTCTATTGTTTTGCATGTGGCTGTGATCCTGGTATACACTTACATGATATCTTTATGTGTGTGTGGAGAGACAGAGAGACACAGAGAGAGAGAGAGAGAGAGAGAAAGTGCACAAAGTCTTTGGTGTCTCTGCTTGTAAGGACTCTAATCCTGCATGATCAGGGCCTCACCTTTATGACTTGATTCAACCTTGATTAGTTTGTTAGAGCTTTCAACTCCACATACAGCCACTGGAAGTTAGGGGTTCAACTCATGAATTTTGGGGGGACAAAAATATTCAGTCCATAACATTGTATACATGTAGAAATATATACATGTAGACATACAGAAATATGTATACATGTTTATAGAACTATATTTTGTTACTGTCTTCTTATCAGCTAGCTACTAGATACTATTGTTATAGGATGTGCAATGAGGAAATCATTAATAAAGTTATGTTTATAATACATAGATTCATTTATATTTGTATTTGTAACATCTTAATCTGCACTTTTTATTTAATCATAGAACCAAATTTTATAATCTTGGTAAAATCTATTAGATTATGTTTTTTAAAAGTAATAGATATCTTCTTCTGTTATCCTCTATTTAGCTGTTTTCCTGCTTTAAGACTAAATCAATGTATCATGTCGCTTATTAATTCTTCCGCACAACACTTACCAATCTTTATCAACTCACTGTCTGCCCCCTGAAGCAATATTGTCTCTGTCTACCTTCTTTTGGAGTAAACTCGTGTTTTATTTATATTTTATGCAAATTAATGAGGTTGTTAGTGTAAGAGATGTCGTCAGGGGGTGATTAAAGGACCTTGATTATAGATCAAATATGGAAAGCGTGACTTTCAGGGGAAATAAATTGCCTAAGAGAATTTGAACCATAGCAAATAAAAAGGAATTAAGGATTCTCAGAAGAACTTCGTTACCTTAAGGGTTCACAGAGATTATCATTTTGATTTTAAACACATTGAACTAATCTTTAGAAACTTCTTTTCAGTGCTTTTTAAGTTATTCCTAATGAAAAAGAGAAAGAAATATTGTGTTTTCTAGTAAGAAAACTCTGATGTTATTAGTCAAAGTACCTCTCTAACCAGATAGAGGTCACTGACTTTTTTTTAAAAGGGAAATGGTTAAGAATATGGAAAAGTATAATGATACTTTCTTCAGAAAAGCATCATAAGTTTCAAGTAAGATTACTTAATTTTCTAAAATCTTCACAATGGTAAGGCAGGATATAGAAAATAATCTTATATTCAGAAATAATTGAGAAGGGAAATTTCTCATCGTAAATTCTCCAGAGATGCAAACTGTCATGTACTAGTACTTTAACAGGTAGTGCAATGCCAAGGATGGTGAGCAAGGGAACAAGGGTGTAGACAGGTAAGAATGTGTTACTGAGCTACTGGTCTCTGGTATCCAGTGCAACCGAATATTTAATTTCATGGGACTCTCCTCTGAATGCCCTTCTGAACCACTTCAGGACTATTGGTTCATATATAGAAACAGATTAATAGATGAATTGATTTAGTAATTTGGGTGTTAACCCATACCTCTAAGAAATCTTAACTACAAACCAGAATATAATATTTTATTACACTTATGTGGCCTTTTATCTTAGGATATAGACTCGAAATTAATCTGTGGTCCAAAGTTAACAAACGTTTATCTTCCCTCTTCAGTGTGCTTGTTATTTTTCTGAAATCAAGCTGGGTTAATTTGTTATGCTTGTATTCAATTTTGTTTTATTTTTTCCCTCACCAACCTTTATTATTTATTTAATGAAATGTATGACTATGTGAAAAATTAACATAGTTCCCAAAATCCAAACTATATAAAAGGTTATCATCAGATAGATTTCATTTCTGCATCGTTCCCATCTTCCTGTACTTTCCACCTGTTCTCTAGCAATCCCATAGGTAACCATTTGCTTTTGTTTTTGGTTTATCCTTCCTGTTACATTTTGGACATATACACATGAATATACACATATATATGTATATATTTAGATAAATATGTATATAATTTTATATGTATATAATTTCCTCATTTATCACATGAAAGCTAGCTTCCTATACATAATTTCTTGAACTTTGTTAACTTACTATATAGTCTTGAATCCCTTCCTATCACTTCATAAAAATATTCCTCATTCTTGTTTCCAGCTGCATAGCATTCAAATGAATGGATGGAACATAGTTTACACAATCATTTTTTCCTTGTCTATGCATGTAGGTGATTTTGAATATTTTATAATCTGAAGTAATTTTTGTGAATATATATTTTCATAATATTAGAGGCAAATTGTCAGGGTATTTATCTAGAAAGATGCTTGTCAGGTCAAAGGTAAATGCACTTGCAACTTTAATATAATATAGTATTTGTATAATAGTAACTCATCCTCCAAAGTATTAGAGTGTCTGTTTTTCCAAAGGCTTGGCAAAATATATTTTGTACTCTTTAATAGTAAACATTTTGATAGGTGATAGATAAAAAATGCTTTGTGGTTTTACTTGTTTCTCTAATTATCAATGAGGTTGAATATTTTGTATATGTAAGCGTATTTATACTTGTTCTTATTTTTCCCATTTTTCCTAATAAATTTTTGCCCATCTGCCCTCAAATTGTAATAGTTCTTTATATATCATGATTATCTCTTTATATGTGATATCATTTGCAGGGACCTTTTCCCATTTTGTTATTTGTCATTTGATTTGGTTTACAGTGTTTCTTTTATTTTTGTTTCCACTTGTCACTTTATCATGATTATTATTATTATTATTATTATTATTTTGCCAGAGCATTCTGATTTTGATGACATCTGGATCCAAATGAAGACTTATTATAGTCACCTAGAAATAGAACCAAGCAATTTACACTAAAGGTAATTTGAAAGGAATGGAATACCATGAAACTTAAGAATTCATGAGAGTACCTCTTGAATTTTTAGATGGGTACATGTAAAAATGTGGAAATATCAAGCAGGCAAATTGACAAATAATTCTAAAGATGAGAAAAGCTATTCTAGCTAGGGATTTTAAAATATCCTGGACAAATAAATTGTATATTAGCCCAATGGAAAGGAAAGAGGGTAGAGAAAATTGAATACTAAAGGTTGGTAGAGGAAGAGAAGCCAGCAAAGAGTCGTAAGAGAAAGGACTAAAGACATTTTTTGGTATTTGAAGAGAATTATTGAAATGAGGACTGAATATGCTGAGGCGGATAAGCAGAGGGTTGAAGACAGGAAGAGGCTGTCAGAGAGAAAAGAGGGGGAATGCTTTTGAGATATTGATGAGTTGGGAGGATTATTTCAATTATAATGCATGAGCAAGTGAACTATATGTTGAATATTATATATGTAGGTGGAGTTTGGGATGTTTGAAATAGTGATTTCGTAGATGGTAAAATTTATGAATTTTTGACTAGAAATAGTCAAAGCTAACATGGAGGAAAAAAGTTATTGAGATGAAAAAAAAGGATCCAAGACCAAATGTTGGATGGGTGATCTACGGGAATGTGAAGCCACTTTGAAGGATTATAGTCTATTATTGACCTTATTGAAAATGTCAATAAATTTGTAAGTATGACCAGAAGGAGGATAGTTTATTATGAGAACAGTGAAAGAAGAAGAGGTATAATTATCTAAAAAGGGCATTGTGAAGCCAGAGACATCTTGACCCACATTCTCATGTATGAAAAATTCTAGGGGAGGAGGTAAAACTCCAACTGAAGAAAGATTTTGAAATCAGAATGCTTAAAAATAGTGGTAGGAGTATTCTGACTATAAGAGAATTTGCTGGGACTTGGTTTTCTCTATCCTTATTGCTTAAAGTCAATCCTCAAAATTCTCTAACGTCATTTTCTATTTGTTTCATCACAGTAGGGTGAGGTGTATTCTTTGGTTTTAGTTATTATTTAAGCTGGATAAGTATTTTTTTTACCCAGACCTGAAACCAGTGGACCAGAACAATATTGCCTACAAAAAGAATACAACCTAAGCAATACAGCTGCCAAGAAAAAGAGACAGATAGAGAGAGAGAGAGAGAACATAAGATAAAGGAGCAGAGAAGAGAGCATTCTATAAATCAGTCTCTTTCAATACCTTCATTGTCCTGATATTTCTGGTAAAGTGCTTGATACACACCTTCAATTAATCAAATATTTTATTTTATAAATAAGCCAGAAAGAACTGGTTGTTACTATTATTAATAGATAAATGCATAAATAAAATTATAGAGTTGGAAAATACTCAAAAGCTCAGTAAATTCCTTGGACTTAACATTAAGATGTTTATGTATATATATGGGAGAACTTCTATCAAAGTGGATAGGTAATATCAAATTATAGTCATGTGGTATAAGAAATATATTTGTTCTGGGTTCACAACACAAGCTTTTAAAAACCTTCGAAATTTCCTGAGTGATAGCAAGGTCTTTTGCTATTTATAATGAGCCCTTTTCACAAGATCACATTTGAGGTTTTGCTAATGAGGAAACTCAGGGTAGAGTTTCTATATAGTCTCAGGATGGCGCTGATCACCAGAAAGACCAAATTCTTAAGGGGTAGAAACTTTTGGCCCCATCTCTGACCTCCAGGGAGGGGAGGAGGCAGACTGGAGTTTGAGCTGTATCAAAACTCTTAAACAATTAGGTTCGCAGCACTTTCTGGCTGGTAAACACATGGAGATGCTGAGGGGCATAGAGCTGTATATCCCTGCTCTATACCTTGCCCTGTACATTTCTTTGACTGTTCCTGAGTTACTACTCTTTAAAGAACATCCTTTGTAACAGAGTGCATTATAAAGGATATGTTATTATAAAGGATGATAAGGGATATATTACTATAAAGGATGTATACTTTATTACAGGATATATCCTTTATCATAAACTAGTAGACATAAGTAAAGTGTTTTACTGAGTTCTGTGAGCTGTTCTAACGAAATATCAAACTTGAGGAAGGAATCATGGGAACTCCTAAAATGTTAGCCGCCTGGCAGCAGTGTGGGCAGTGTAGGTATCCCATTGTGGCTGATATCTGAAGCATGGCCAGTCTTGTGCGACTAAGCCCTTAAACTTAATGATGTACTTAGTGTCAGAACTGAATTGAATTGCTGGAAACCCACTTGGTGTTAGAGGATTTGAAAATTTCACAAGTCATCTATTAATTAAAGGTATAACAAAACAGAACGAGTAACTCAAGAATTGGGAAAAAACAGTTGAGATTGTAGCACGAATTATCATGAATATTAGAAATGTGAAAGAGGACTTGTCACAGGAATGGAAATAAATGAAACATATTTAACTTCCAGAAAGCATTATAAAGTATCATTTCTAAGTCTGTAAAACTAAAGGTATGATAAAAAAAATAAATAAATGTCTCCAAAAATGCTTTGAAATCCTCTTCCGACACTCCAGAAGCTATTTTGTTGTAAAGTAAATCCGTCTTGAATCACAGCCAAGTCCTGCTATGCCAAAGGACCTTGTTGTAAATCTTACAAGGCTGTTCAAATACAAGGACCCTGAGGACATAGTTATAGCAAGATGTGAACATATCTTCTTATGCAGTGGTCCAGGAGGCAAATGTTAATGTTTAGAAACTACAAAACAACCTTCAAAATGGCAAGCCGTTAGTTAGAATGTGTCAACATTATCTTGACGAAGATGAGGATGGGGTACTCTTAAAGAATCAGTGAATGAAGCAGACTTGATGGCAAACACATGGTGGGAAATAAAAACAAATGGGAAGTGTATGTATTTACCAATACTTAGCTTACCCTGCATTTAAGATGTAATAAACTATTTTTGCAGGGAGAGTGACTGTGTGTTGGTTGTGTACCTATAATTTATTATTTCTTTTTGTATTTCTTGTATGTTATTACACATAAAGATATTGAACTGACTGCAGCCATACAGGTTAAATAGCAGATATAAAAGCTGAATTCAGCTCTCGGACTTCCAGTCTCTCTACTTCACTATTTTAAATTATCTGCTGCATTTTCTAAACAAGCTTGGAGTGTGATACCACATCTATTCTCTTCCCCCAATCAATCAAGCTGATTCCAATGTCAGTCTTCTCATGGAAAATGTCACACAGGCATTTTAAACAGGTTTGGAAATGATAGCAATTTCCAAAGAGTGCTCAGACCCATAAATTAACATGAAGCTATATTCTGCCACAGACCTTGAAGTGCTAATGCAGAGATATGTTCATATGAAAAGACATTGATGTCAGGGTTGATACAGCAAAAGGAAAGCAAAACTTAAGGCAGAAAGTAAATTTGAAAAAATAGTCATTGGGTTACATTTTATTTGGGTTTATCAATGTCCTGCTCTCTGTTAGCAGATTCCTAAGAGACGTTAAAAGAAGAAACTACAGCCAAATAGTCCATTTATAGCTCCTGACAAGGCAGTCGTCCCATTTCTTTGTCTATTTTCTTTTTCTGAGAAAATGGATTAGACAGTTTGGAGGAAAATCAGCACATCTCCTTTTCTTCTTTCCCTTGAGCCAAAAGTCTGGAGAAAACCCGAATCGACATCTACTTTTTTCCTACCGTTAAACCAAAGTATATAAATTATATTTCAATAAAGTTTTTTTTTTTTTTTAAAGTCTAGATATCAGGATCGGCCATAGCCTTCAATATCCATTCCCAAAAGAAACCAGAAGCACCAAGGTCTGGAGCTGCTTCAACACTGCTAGTTTTATAATCCACTAACCTTTTCTCCAAAAATATTACTGCTCCAATCCACTCATCATGGTTCACAAGTTGGCATGCAAGTAAAAAAGAAAAAAAATGTTCCCTCTCACCTCAGGTTGCTTCACCACAACTCAATTCTGTCCTGCTTCTGATATATTCTACTCTGCGTGTGTGTGTGTGTGTGTGTGTGTGTGTGTGTGTGTGTGTGTGTATCTAACACTTTACATGGTTTCTCTCTAGAAAATTATAAGGTAGTTAACAAAGGTCTTATAATTTGGAAGTTTATAAATCACAACAGAGACAGCCTTTATAAATAAATTGCTTAATTTGGGCACATTTCACTTGGAGATACAGCAGAGAACCTCGGTTTAAGGTTCCAGAGATCAGCTACTGGCATTTAAATCCTGACTGGCAATTATTAGCTGAGTCCTTGGACAAAATGTTTTACATCTCTATGTTTCCATTTTCTTAACTGTAAAACTAGTGTAATAATACTATCTAGCCAAAGGTCTGTTTTGAGAGTAAAATGAAATAGCGCAAATCCCTTATGTTAAATATCTAATGAGTCTTTACGGTTATGAGCCCAATTCTCAACTTTATAATTTAGCAAATTCTGCATAAGTTATGTGGGCAAATATTGCAATAATTTATATTGTAAAGGGGTTTTCATTTATTTTTATCACATACTTGTGTACCAAGCCATCTTATAGAATAGTATTTTAACTAAAAGACTTTGTGGAAAACCATTGTGTCATTTGGTAATCAGTATGAAAAGAAATGCTCATCTATGACAGACAGAATATAGCCTAAAGGACTCTTGTGTTAATACTGCAGTCATTCTCACAAAGTTATTAATAGATACACACAGAGTGACCATGTTTTGATTCTGGAGCCATATCTGATGTCTAGAGTTGCTTGCTTCACCTGAGTTTATCTTAAACCTCACAAAAACTTGAAAGTCAAAAATGATTATTCTACTTTACATATGAAGACACACTATTCCAAAAGTATTAATTAACTTTCCTTAGGAAATATAATTAATCATTGTCCAATTTAGAATTCGAGTCAGGGCTCTGATTCCAGATTCGGTCTTTTCTTTGGCTTTTTGAAAACCTTCATAGAGTAATATTTTTAAGCTTCTAAATATAGTTATTTGATTGCAAATGTACAGAAAGAAGGAATAAAGTCTTAAGCTCTTTAAAAGTTTGGATGGTATCATTTTCCTGGAGAAGGAAATGACAGTAGCCTTAGGCAGGCATGCTTTGAGCACCTGTCTCTTCTTAAAAAGCAATGTAATCCAACTTGAGAGAAGAGGGCAGGAAAGATAAGCCCAAAAGTCTTAGAAACTGACAACTGAAAAGATAGCTTGGCCTGAAGAATCTATGAAGATTTGAAGAGTATATGGAATGGTAAAAATATGTAAACTTGGTGTGGGCAAAAGTTTACAATAATAAGCAACAGAGCAAAATTAAAACAGAAAACAAAGCCAGAAGCACTGGCAATGTCTTGGACTACGTGTAGGTGGGAAAATGTAAATGATCCAGAGTTCAAGGAGGATTTAGTAATACTGTACATTGTAAATGTGGTTTACTATTGGTAATTGAAAATTTTATATAACTTGCTAGCTGAAGTGTGTACAGAAAAAGTTATCCGTTTTATAATCACTTAAATAGACATTTGTGTTTTATTACAAAGAAATAACAAATCTACTATCAGGCTGGTGATTTGCAAACTTATGTGTGCAGCAGAATCATCTGAAGTACTTATTAAAAGAGACTGGGCTTATCCCCAGGTTTTCTGACTTATTCAGTGTTGAGTGGGCCTCAGTATTTGCATATTTAACATGTTTCCAGGTGATGCTAAGGATTGCTGATCTCAAGAGAATGCTTCAAAACCCCTAAAATAAGTGTTGTTATTTATTAATTTACATTTAAATTCTATGATTTATCTAATATGTAGGCTGTAGCTATCATAGAATCAGTATTAGAAGAAAGATTTAGTCTCTTGATAGATATGGAGGATTCTTGGATATAAACTTCAAACTATTTGACCTTTGGTATGGAAAATATAGGTCTTATATATAAAACCTTTAATTGAGAAGTTCATAACTACCTTGGCAGTAATTCAGGTTTTGATCATCTGGATGAACTTAATGCACACCAAGTTTCTCCTGTAAGTTTGGTACAGAAAAATCAGGGCATATTTTTTGAGATAAATTGAAGAAAATAATTGTAATATACATATATGTTGTTTTTAATATTTTTTGAATTTTAGTTATAGTAAGGAACACTCACAACACATGCACACACATAAACACGTATATATATGCTTTGAGCGTGTACACACATTTAGTGTGAGTAAACGCATTGTTTTCAATCACATAGTACCATAAGCCATTCTTGCTTTATCGAATTGTTCACAAAGTCCAAAGAATCTATCTACATGTTGCACAACTGAGAACATGCAAAGAATTGAAATGAAACTAATGCTCAAATCTTTTCTTTCAATGCCAACCACTATTAGTAGAAAATTGCATTTAGATTTTGAAAAAAGTAATAAAAAAGCTATACAGGAAATTCATCATTAAGTAAAATATTGAGATTGCAGTTTTTGCTTTCAATTCCTGGAAAAATGGGGGGGAAAATATTGCTTGACTAAAAGATATTTTAAGTGGTGGTGTAGCTGCTGCTGCTGCTTTTGCTTCTTTTCCTTCTTCTTTGATGGAAAAGTATCCAGTTGTAGAAAAGATGATAAAAAATGAAGAATTTACTTTTAATCTATTGCAGAAACATCCTATTTTAGTAATTCTCCCAAATGAGAAATGCTGATCTTTGAGGAATTAAAGAAGAGATGTTTCAATTACTTAGAGCAGCAACAACAAAAATCCCACATATTCCAATCTTTTCTTCTCTTTAATAATTTATCAGTCTGTTATTTTAAAAAAAATGGAAGAACTCATGATTCTAAATGACATTTTAAAACACTCTAATTCAAAGTTTGTTAAATGTTTAATTTGTTTAAAAAGTTATCGAAATAATTTTAAAGCTGTACTTTAAACATTTTTTGTGCCAAATGACATTATACAATCCCTCTGAGTACAATGCGGTAAGATATTGACTAGTCTAGGAGACAGGAGTCCTGTATTATATTGAGATTCTGAGTTACTTGGGAACCTTTTTAAGGTCATATTTCTACTTATTTTCTCATTTTTTTGTATTTTAATTAAAGTTTACATAAAGGATTAAAATTTTTGTTATATTTTGAGAGCTGATGAGGAAATACAAATCATGAAAATATGAACTATTATTGTGTACAATAATTAATTGTATATCTATCTAAACTGGAAACTAACAAGATTGTGTCTATTCATGCTACCTATGTTAGGTATTTTTATATTACTGAGATACTTTTGTGTGAAATGTTCTCTAAGTCCAAATTATCAACTTTATGCATATTATTTGTATATTTTGGAGCAATAGACCCCATAGATTAAATAAATTTTCTAATATTATGTATATTAAATAACTTGACACAGATTATCAATATAAATGTAAACACTAAAAGTAAATGTTCTGAAAGAAAAATAATGACTAAGTCTTTGTGACATAAGTTATGAAAGATTTTGTAGGATACAGGAAGCAAAAGCAATAAAAATATTAATAATTTTGACTTCACCAAAATTAAAATTTTCTCCTTCACTGAAGAAATAATTAATAAAATATAAAAGTAATGCACAGCCTTGGAGAAAGTATTTACAATACTTATATCTATAAAAAAGAAAGACTTATTTCCATAATGTATAATGTACACTTACAACTCAATAGTATGTAACAAATACCACTATAAAAATGAAAAAGAGATCTGAACAGACACTTCCAAAAAGTAAATGCACAAATGTTTATTTAATAACTATAAAATGGACATTCATCATTTTTAGTTATTAAGAAAATGCAACTTAAAACTATAATTAATTACAACTATAGATGTGCTCAATGGCTTAAATTAAACATATGGCAATATCAAGTGTTGCCATGAGAGAGGAGAAACTTGAACTTTACTTACATTGCTGTTAAAAATTTAAAATTGTATAACCATCCTGTTAAACAGTTTGGCAGTTTTTTATTTAGGTAAACATAGATTACGTTATGATTTTAATGTCCCCTCCAAAATTCAAGTTAAAATTTAATTGCCAATGTTACAGCATTGGGAGGTGGGACTTTTAAGAGGTAATTAGGTCACGAGGGTTCCATTCTCATGAGTGGATTACCACAGGAGTGGGTTAGTTATCACAGGAGTGGGCTCTTGATGAAAATGACCAGTTAGGCCTGATTTCCTCTCTCTGTCTCTTAGGCTCATTTCTGCCTTCCACCTTTCCATCATGAGATGACCATCACCAGATGTCAATATCCTGGTTATGATATTATACTATAGTTTTCATTATGTTACCACTAGGGCAAGTGGAAAAGCATATTCAGAATCTCTCTGTATTATTTTTTACAACTACAGTGAATTTACAATTATTGCAAAAGAAAAGTTTAATTTAGAAAAATAAAAATTTGTATATCTACGTACTAGCAGCAAACAAATAGAAAATAAAAACAAAATCTTATAACAGCATTAAAGAATAAAATGTTGGAGATAAATTTAGTAAAATATCAATAAAATACACACAATAAAAATTATAAAAAATTGCTGAAGAAAGTTTTTAAATATTTAAATAGATTGATATTGAAATTTATAAGGGAATTAAAACAATCCAGAAGGGCTTTAATATTTTTTCAAAAGCAAAAACAAATTTGAGCATGCACATTGCTTGATTACAGACTTTCTACAAAGTTACATTAATTGTGGTGGTTTGGTATTGGCATATGTTAGATAAATTGATCAATCAAACAGAATCACACAGATATATTAATGATTGTTGTTCAAGAAAGACACTAACCTAAGCAAAGGGGGAAAATGTCTCTCTAACAAATGTTGCTGGAGCAATTGGATAAACATAAAAAAAAATTGTGCATAATCTTTACATTTCACCAGACAAAAAAATTAATTTCAGATTTATAATTGACCTAAATTTTTGTTTTGTTTTTTTTTTTGAGACAGGATCTCATTCTGTCCCCCGGGCTAGAGTGCAGTGGAGTGATCATAGCTCAATGCAACTTCACATTACTCCTGGACACACACCATCTTCCCGCTTCGGCCTCCAGAATAGGTGGGACTACAGGCACGCACCACCATGCCCAGCTAAATTTTTCTGTTTTTGTATTTAGTGAGAGGGTGTCTTGCTGTTGCTCAGGCTGGTCTCAAACTCTTGACTTCAAGCCATTCTCCTGCCTCAGCGTCCCAGAGTGCTAGGATTATAGGCATGAGCCACTGCACCTCACCGGACCTAAATTTAAAAGCAATATTTATAAAATTTCTACAAGATTCCATAAGACAGTATCCTCAATACTTTAAAATAGCAAAGAATATTTGCAAAACAAAAGTTAATACTAAATAACATTGATATATTTTACTCTATTAAAATTAGAGCTAATTAAAACATATGATTTAAAAATGAATATATGATTCAAAGACTAACAGCAAATATTCATATAATACACATATCTGACAGAAGAATTATATTCAACTATATATATGTGTATAATATACATAGCTCTATATTACTACATGTAATTATTAATATATATAATTATGTATAACTTTATGTGTGTTTACTTGTGTTGGTGGTCTCTAAGACCACAATTAGATTTGATAATTCACTACAAGTAATCAAAGGACTCACAAAAAATGTTATATTCACAGTTGATATTTATTGTAGTGGATTGATACAGACTAAAATCAGTAAAGGAAAAAGATTTACAAGATAAAGTCCAGGAAAAACCAGGTGCAAGCTTCCAGGTTGCTGTGGTCTGAATGTTTATGTCCTCCCCAAAATTCATATAGTAAAACCTAACTGCCAAGGTGATGGTATTATGAGGTGGAGCCTTTGGGAGGTAATTACCTCAGGAATGGAATTAGAGTCCCTGTCAAAGAGGCATGAGGGAGCTTGTTCATTCCTTCTGCCATGTGAGGACTCATAGAAGGCACCATTTATGAGAAAGGAGCCTGCACTAGACACTGAATTTTCTGGCACCTGAATCTTGGACTTCTTAGCTTCCGAACTGTGAGCAATAAATTTCTGTTGTTTATACATTACCCAATAAGATATTTTGCTATAGCAGCCAAACATATCAAGACACAGGAATGCATTTAATTCTCCCGCTAGCAATGGGAGACAACACATACAAAGTGTTACTAACAAGTGAAGCTCATCCAAGCCTTGTTGTATAGGGTTTTAATTGAAGGTCAAATATGTATAGCATGGCTGAAATCCTCTGGCATACAAAACAGGCTGTTCACCACAAATATAGCATTGCATAAGCCCTTTGGTATGTAAAACTATTATGGACTACTATAATGGCTTACAGATTATCTTTCAGGAGGTTGCGAAAGGCCAGTTCTAAATATAGACAGGTCAGTCTTTTTTGGGAATGTGCAGAATTTGAGCAACTTAGGCTGGAGCCCTGATTAATGGCATTAGTGCCCTCATAAAAGAGGACCAAGGGAGCTTGTTTGCCCCTTTCGTCATGTGAGAACAGTGGAAAGGTGCCACCTACGAGGATGTGGGCCCTCACCAGACACTGAATCTGCCAATGGCTTAATCTTGGAGATTCCAGCCTCCAGAACTGTGATAAATAAATTTCTGTTGTTTATAAGCTACCTATTAATAGTTTATGGTATTGTTGTTATACCAGCCTTAATGGTCTAAGACATTTCTTCTTTAAAAAATAAGTAAATAACACATGCGAGCTAGAAAAATATATTTTAAAAACCCTTATGCACGATGAAATTATATTTCATATATTAAAAATAACATAAAATTATAATATTAAAAATATATAATTCAAATAGCAGGTGAGAAGATTGTAACAAAAATTTTGTATTAAAAATCTAAAGTTTTATAGCAATTATGTATATTAAAATGTGACATTTCTTACTCATGAGCAAAGATATATTTAATTGATTTGACGAATACCCAGATAAATATGGGTGATCTAAAAGATGAGTTAATCTCTGCCTTATTTCTCTAAACTCCTGTAAAATGGCATTAAATTTTTAAGACATCAAGCAAAAGAAATTCACTCATAAAATGTTACAATTAAATTAAAAATGGATGAAAGCCTTTTAACTAACTTAATCAAAAATAGTTTTATATAAGGATCTACAGAGGAGATATAAATGCAGAAAAAGCAAATTTAGGTATTAAAATACTCCAAAAAAAGATGAGGAATTTGCAGGACCCTTTACTGCCAACCTCATGATTAAAATGGGGAAATGAGAATAAGGAGACAATTGAAAACATAAGTGAAGCGCATTTAAACTCTGCAGTTCCACTCTTTCCATAGAGCCAGTTAATTACCTTTTCTCCACCTACATGAGAAATGAAAAATTTATTCTCTGGATTACTTTGATAAGAGAGGCTCAAATTCCAGTGTGTCAGCCATCCATGGGAAACCAGATGGTGAATTCTTATGGTAAACAATTACATTAAGTGAAAATGTAAATATTAAATTGTAATGACTCAGGCTTACTACCACCATTCACTTTTCAGGATACTCACAGCCAGCCTATGCTCACTAGGTAGGATGCACAAGGTTTCTTGCTAAAAAAAGCTAAATGTTTCATAACCAAGAGTGATTAACACTGACGTCTGGAAATCGACACACACACACACACACACACACACACACACAAAATTGCCCCATTGACATATTAGATGTTAGTACTTAATATCAAATGGAAAGCAAAAGAGTACCTAACATCTAGAAAAGCTTCAATTGTGAAAGACAGAGGAAGACTAAGAAAAAAACTCTAATAAGAAAAGAGAGGCAATCTCGGATGCCGAATGAAACCTAAAATATATTAGTGCTACTCTTTTCAGAGAAACAAGGGATGCTAAAACTAAGAAACAAGAATAAAATGATTTAAAATGAAATGAGAAATAGAAATAAACTGGAGATACATAAATATGGTCACATTAACATTTCCATTAAATTTTAGAAATAATGAACAAGGCAATCATACAGAAAATAAAAAGAGAACAAAGGTTTAATAGTAGGAAAGAAAAATTAAAGGTTCAATTCGAGAGGTTCAATTTACAACTCAGGGGAGTGCCAAAAGAGAGACACAGATTATGAAATGGAGGAAAATATTAAAGAAGCAATAAAAGAACACTTCCCAGGACTGTAAGTGTTCCTCAGAATCAACCACTATGAAGAGGCCAGTACAGAAACCTATCATCATCGTCATGAAATTTCACAGCACCAGACAAAAGCTTCCAGGCAGCAAAAACTGTTCAGCCATTAAAAGTAAGAGCACTGGTAAAATCTAGATGACCATAAAAAAATACATGCAAATTTCTAAAGGAAGATTATTTTCTGTCTAGACATCAGTGTGCAGGAAAAAAAATCTATTTGCAGTTAGAATACAAGCTTTTATAGTCTTACACGCTCTCAATAAATATGTGTGCCATTTATAAAGAAGAAACATAGGATGCCATTCCCTGAAATGACAGAACAAACAAAAATATGAACATGTGAATCAGAAAACAGAGTACAAAAATAAAGAGCAGTCACCAAACTTCTGAGAATTTCTGACTGCTATGCAGAAGTGATGAGCAGAATCCGGTGAGAGAAAATTCAACTAAACCTTCAATGAAATGAAATCAAAATAGGTCTTATATTTCTTATGTACAGTGTGAAAACAGTAATAACTATACAGAAATAAGCAAACAAATTATGGCGATTGCTACTGGATACCAGCAAAAGATAAGGGAATACAAATAACAAGAGAGCTGACAAATGGGAGTCCTCCTTCCTCAGCACCAATATGAGGTTGTTCTCACAGTTTATCCATATTTAGGACAACACACAGAGATGGGAGGACCACAGCATAGATCAACACAAATGTCTAATATAAATATAACCGAGTGAATGATAAACTGGAGTTGAGAAAACCCAAAGAGTATCTAGATTAAAATGACTGGTATTTGGAAGATTGGCTTGGTTCAGAAATTTTATCCAAGAAAAAAGAAAAATTGGTATAAAGATAATTACAATTTTACATGTTTAAATGTTCAACTGTAAAAAAGTCATAGCGGCTATAACACCATACCAAAAAAACTAATTTTTCCTTATTTATTTAGTTATTTGGCCAAACTTTGGGTATTCATTTTTATTCTCTTGCATTTGCTTTCCTGGATAGCATAAGAGTTGCACAAGAGGATCACTGTAATTTTCCTTTCTTTCATTTGCTTTTCATGGCTAGTTGTACAGGCTACAAATTCTGAATCTAAACTTTGAATAATAGTAATGTAGAGGACATGCCTGTATCTATTTATGTAATATTAATTGCATGACTCTGTCTTGATAGCTGTTATAATAATTAAAAACTAATTATATTGACCAATATTTGGCATTTAACCTTTCATATAAATACTTATGACTACATCAAATTTCATGAAAAACTTTATTGTGTTTTTTTTCTTTAAATTGCTTGATAATTTTTTCCATGTGTATTTTGAACTTAGATTTTGTTATTTTTTTCCTAGGTATACTGTAATATATATTGCTACAATGTTGATTTTTTTTTTTTTTTTGCTAAACATTCTGAGTACTACTGGTGTATTTTATTTTTAATTTCACTTACAAATATTTGAATATTTATGCAACACATATATAGTATTATGTAATGTAAGAAATTCCTAAGAGTTTCCTTATTATGATTGATTTCTTTGTAAGTTTGAAAATATTTCCTCATCCATCTAGAGATTTGGAAGAAGATGGAGGAAGAGAAAAAGGAGCGGAGGGGAAGGAAAAAGAAAAAAGAAAGGAAGTGACAGAAAAGAAACTTGTCCTTCGGCCTGGTTAGGCCTCTCTGTTGCACATGGAGAGGTAATTATACTCTCCACATACAGTTATGCTTTCAGCAAAGCTTGCTGGGTGCCTTACCAATCACTGGTTGATTGAACCATCTTTCTGTGTAGCAGAACCCATGCAGCAGTCCTACAGATGAATTTTCCAATGTCTTATGCAAAAACAGGTGACACAAACTTTTTTACTCTAAAAATAGAGTAGAAATTGTCTTCTTCATTTAAGCACCTCCTCGCTCCCTGATGCTCACACTTTGTTCCAACTTAGAATATCAACTTAGTGGCTGAAGCTCAAGCAACCTGAGAAGTAGAAAGCAAAGGAGAAGGCCAAAAACATTGCAGAAATCTCAGCCTTGACATGAGCCATTGAAATAATTTTGGTCTTCTAATTGTTTGAAGAAAAATAAGCCCATAATTGGTTAAGCCAATGATGAACACGGTTTCTGTTTCTCACAGCTGAATGTAATCACCAACTGCTGCAGCTCTCCATGACGTTTCCACCTGCCTGCTGGAAAGGCATTACTAGTGCAATGATTCTCCCAGTCAGGGAGGTAAACAGTCCAGGTGCCAAGAACAGTTTACTTATCCTGTGATGTGCTGTCTCCCACCGATATTTGGAAGTTCAGTCATTACCACCTTCCCATGGATAACCCTAGGGCATTATGTGAAAAATTACTCCTGTAATGTGTCCCTCCAGTTCTATCCACTTCGGGATTCTGAAACACTGGCTACACGATTAACTCCAAAAATAAGGCACATGCTTTAGACACTAAGAAATTTGGGGGAAAAAAATCCCAATATTTTATAATATGAGGATTACATTGTGTACAGTATTAACCTATACTTGTATTGTAAAAAGCCAAACATGCAATTTTCATAGTTGAACCTGTGCCTCTAGAAAAAAGTAATCTTTGCAGTTCTTAATTTGAGACTCATGTGAAGATACTCTTAAATGATTGAGGATAGGGGTAGCAAACTGCAGCCTGCAGGCCAAATCCAGTTCTACACTTGTTTCTGAAAATAAAGTTGTATTGAATGAAAAGCTGCACTAATTTGTTTATGTATTATCTGTGGCAGCATTTCTATCAAAATGACAGAGTTGAGTAGTGGCAACAGAGACCATATGGCACACAAAGCTGAAAATATTTGCTATCTGCTGATTTACAGAATAAATGTTGCCAAATTTTTACATTTATTTGGCTTTTTATAATGAAGATATTATAAAACAAATATACCAAAAGAGAAAAAAATATATCTGAAATTACATCAAAGATATGTTTAAAAACGGTCACATGTTTGAGAAACTTATAGCCAGACTTAAGAATATAAAATTTTTTAGAAATAATAATTTCCAATTTTTAAAAACTCAACTTAAAAACAATTAAAATATATTTAACAGAAGATGGTTAAATGTTCTGTAGACACCTTTTAAGATGGGTTTACTGACATATAATTAGATTTGCTGTGTCACCGCAATGTGTAACTTGTCTACATGAAACTTTTACGTATTCATTTTGCTAGGCGTGCAATTAGGAATTTTGTATCAGGAATATCTTTGGTCATTGTCAAGATGGACACAATTCATTCGGTAATAAATTCATTAAAATATGTTTAATGAATTGAACATACTAAGAATTCTTCTTTAAAATATATTTATACTGTGTTTTATTAATGCATGACTAGATATAAACCAAACAAGTAAAAAATTAGTAAATATATACTATGTAAAAAGAATGGTTTTATGGATTCAAAAGTTACGATACAACTTTTTTCTCCTAAGGTCAAAAACCTTTGAAAGATAAGACAAAACAATTGTTATTTATATTTATATATATATATATGTTATTAATTCTATCATTAGCATTTTAACAGAGATTTTATAGTATTAAATATGTTCATCAATTTCATATTTTAGAGTAACAATAATGTCTATAAGGCAACTTATATAAAATTTCTTTGTAAACTGTAAATACCTTTATTTTTACTCTAGATTTTCATTTAGGAGTCAGAAACCTTAAGCTCCTAAAATTAACTGATTTATAAAACATTAAATCTAGTATTTAATAAATGAGGGAAGGAGGTCAGAATGTTAGAATTCTTCAGTTCTGAGAAGAATGAAAACGTGGTATACATTTTCTTCACATAATTTTGTATAAACTTGACACTATACATCATGTCTATCCGCATTTGAAGCAAGAGGACAGATATGATTACCCCAGGCACAAAGGTTCACTTAAGAATTACAGAGTTAGGCCAGGTGTGGTGGCTCACGCCTGTAATCCCAGCACTCTGGGAGGCCGAGGTGGGAGGATCGTTTGAGCTCAGGAGTTCGAGACCAGCCTAAGCAAGAACGACACCCCATCTCTACTAAAAAAAAATAGAAAGAAATTAGCTGGACAACTAAAAAATATATAGAAAATATTAGCTGCGCATGGTGGCGCATGCCTGTAGTCCCAGCTATTCGGGAGGCTGAGGCAGGAGGATCGCTTAAGCCCAGGAGTTTGAGGTTGCTGTGAGGTAGGCTGATGCCACGGCACTCTAGCCCAGGCAACAGAGAGAGACTCTGTCTCAAAAAAAAAAAAAAAAATTACAAAGTTACACAATTCATGAGGTTTTCCAGGCTCTTATCTCATTGAAAAGTATGTGCCTGGGTATACATCGCAGATGTAGGAGTCACCTCCCACATCTTGGCATTTCTCCCATTATTAAACCATGGTAGCTCCCTTATCAGCAGAAGTGTCTGGCTGGATAAGACAGTCACCAAGGCCAACCAGATGACAGGCAATCTATGATTTTGAACTTGATAGAGACACTGAGAAGAAAGGTCTCATTATGTCATTTGCTTAATTTTGACTCCGAAGATAATAATTGTACCTCTTTCAAAGAGTCATTATAAAATATTCTCTATAATCTGCTTAAAGTAGTACAGAACCCAGTAACAGCACAGAAAATACTTTCTTTTACTCTCATGTTACTATTATCATTTTATTATTGTTATTTTGTTTAGTATTGTCAATACTAAAGCTAAGCAGACTAAAATATAAGAAAACAACCCATCAAATAAACTTCAATGTTAAATTCGGCATTTGTCTCAAGTGAAGTTAATAGTCACATGAAAAGCAAAAATGACCAAAAGATTAACTGAAGAAATAAGTCCAAAAGTACTGAAATGAAGTTTTGTTCAAATATTTTATTCTCAATTGATGCTGCTTGATGCTTTGTGTTATACAATGGAGTAAGCAACATGACAATGATTCAGACAGTTTATGCATAAGAAAAACATCCCCATCCTTTATCTTGTTAAATTATAATCAGTTCATAAAGCTTGCCTGCCATTTAGAAATTAACATAAAAAGAAGATATAATCTACTACTCCTCTTCTGTGCCAATTTTCTAAATTGGCATTATTATGCTCTAACTACAAACATTTATATATGAGATTTTTTTATGCTTTTGTTTGTTATCATCTCGATGTAGAGATGAAGAGAAAAGAACAAATGTCACTGCATTTATGCCCTGCAACATTTATGATACAAAAGTAAAAGAAATAATTATAATTGCTGGTAACAGAATATTTGAGTTTTTAGACAGTTAATGAACATTGTTTTACTAAGGTAAATAGAGTAAGAAAACTAGGACTGGAATGGTTTCCACATTTAATAGACCTTAATAATAAAGAAAGATGTGATTTATTTGTTTTTTTCCCCAAATTTTTTTTTAGGGAAATGCATCCCTGAATCATAAAACCATAGAAGATTAAAAAAAACAAAAAACAAAAAACTCTTTAACAAGAAGTAATCCTTCATCCTGAGGTGGGATATTAGCAATTTTATGAGACTTCATTCTCTTCTCTTCTTTCTCTTTTAGTATACGACCAAAATATGGATCCCCATATTAATTAAGACATAATTCCAAGGATCTCATCACCAATGTATTTGGTTGCTGCCACAAATATACTAAAGCAGAAATCCTAGGTGCAAGATTAAAGTGAGCTGGTGTATGGTAATGTTACTTTCTGCTTTTGTGTTTGTTAAGTAGTTTGTTATTTTAGTAGTTTAATATTAAAAGCACTTAATTTTATTGGGTGTTGTTTCCCTGGACAAGAGCAGTTGACCTTTTATTAGCATTGGCAAAGAAATTCGTAGAGAATGTATGTTAAGATTAACTGATTCTGGGCATGATTTCCTTCCTTCCTTCCTTCCTTCCTTCCTTCCTTCCTTCCTTCCTTCCTTCCTTCCTTCCTTCCTTCCTTCCTTCCTTCCTTCCCTCCTTCTTTCCTTTTTTCCTTCCTGTCTTTTCTCTCTCTCATTTTTCTCTTTATCCACTAATGAGCCACTTCTTCTTCTTTTTAGATATTGCGTAAAAATGCGATGGCCTGTGCTGAAGCAGCACATTTGCAACCATGAAGTGAGAGAAAAACTAATGAAAACCCACACCCTGATGTTTCTAGCAATAAGGATGTTAAGAGCTTCAAATATTGACAGCTTTGTTCAGCAGCCAATATATCCCTAGAATTATCTCATTATCCTTCTATCTCAGTCAATTTTTTTTCAAAATTGTAATTTATTTTCCTCATTGGGGCACTTAGTTCATAGATTTCTTAATTCTTTTATTGTTTATCAACATTCTTCTATTCTCATTTTATACTAACTTATTTTGATTTTAGTAATCCATTCCTTTAATCACTTTCTCATTAATTCCCTTGTCCAGTATACTTAAGTTGCACCTCAACAATGAACAACTAATTTTGCTTTTTTGTTGTTACTGGATATGTTCCCAGACCTTCAATGTCTGCCTGAAGCATCAGATAGTATGAAACTCTAATATACTATGTTTTTTCTGTGCATACATACCTACGATAAAGTTTAATGTATAAATTAGGCATAGTAAGATATTAACAAAACAATAGACTAGAACAATTATAACAATATACTACAATAAATTTATGTGAGTGTTCTCTCTCTCTCTCTCAAAATATCTCTTTTATATATATAGTGATTTCAGACTAGATCAACCAAGGTAACTGAAACAATGTAAAGCAAATCCGTGGATAAGGGAGACTACTCAATGCTTGCCACTACAGCCATTTCTCCCCATATTCATGGAAAGCATGTTTCTAGATCAAAATACTCTCTATGTCACTGTAGTTTTAAAGCACTGCACTTAGATTTATTCTCATAATAAAACCTAAAACACTGATCACATTTAGCAAAGTTCTTCAATTAGAAGAACTTTGAATTATTTGCCTGAATTATTTGCCAAGTTTACCTTCTGCCTTTCCCACTTGTCTATATACAAAATATTTCATTTTCTAGAAAAAATTTTTCCTCATACCTACCTCACGAATCCATTCCTTTCACTAAGTCTCACTCAGCATCACAACTTGGAATCAAGATAATTTTCACAGAATTTAAAATGGTAAATACATGAGATAATTAATATCATATCAAAGAGGCACTGTGGAATTTTTTAAAATATGGAACCCCCTGTATTTATTTTGTCATTTCACAAAATAAAATTTAAAAATAGGGTCATTAAAAACTTTAAATCTAATCAGATTAGAGAGACAATTGCAGAAATCCCAGAAATCCCGGAACCAGTTCAAAAACTCATCCTTAACAATTTGTTCCTCTAGAACCACTCTCAGTACCAAAATCTTCATTATTTTGTGTTCTCCAGAGAAACGGTACCCAGGAGGAGATTGAGGATGACCATCATATGTAAGATGGTATAAGTTCCAGTCTGAGTCTAATTCTAGTCTGGGTCTGAGGGCAGGAGATTGATGTCCCAGCTTGAAGGCCATCAGTGTTCTCACCTACTCTGCCTTTTTGTTGGATTTGAACCTCAGGGGATTGGATGAGGCTCATCCACATTGGGAAATGAAATCTGATTTACTCAGTCTACCAATTCAAATGTTAATCTCATTCAGAAACACCCTCAGAGAAAAATTTTTAGCTATATATCTGAGACTCCATGGCCCAGTCAAGTTGACACATTGATATGTATGTATACACACACACGTGTAAACACAAATACACCCATGCACATGAAATTTCACGTCTGTATCATGTATATGTAGTATAAAATCTTATAAAATAAGCAATAAAGAAAATTTTAGAAATTATTTTATAGTTTTATATTCATTAATAATTATTGTGATTTCATTTTTATTGTGGGACTCTCTTGCGTTGAATCATAAAGCAGCCACTTGAAAGATTCTAATGTGCTACTGTGTTTTCTAACATTCACTATTAGTAGTGAAATCAGCTATAAATATTACATTTTTCTGAAAATGCACATTTGGAGAGTGTTAGAAATCTCCCTTTGGTAACAATTATGAGTAAACCATAATAATTCTCACTTTGTGACACAAGGGAGAATTACCCTTTCTGCTATTTGGAGTTAAGAATGGAAATGTTGGCTGAGCGCGGTGGCTCAAGCCTGTAATCCTAGCTCTCTGGGAGGCCGAGGCTGGCGGATTGTTTGAGCTCAGGAGTTCGAGACCAGCCTGAGCAAGAGCGAGACCCTGTCTCTACTAAAAAAAAAAAAAAAAAAAATAGAAAGAAATTAATCAGACAGCTAAAAATATGTAGAAAAATTAGCCGGGCATGGTGGCTCATGCCTATAGTCCCAGCTACTCGGGAAGCTGAGGCAGGAGGATCGCTTGAACCCAGGAGTTTGAGGTTGCTGTGAGCTAGGCTGACGCCACAGCACTCTAGCCAGGGCAAAAGAGTGAGACTCTGTCTCAAAAAAAAAAAAGAATGGAAATGTGGAAATGTTAAGAGGTTTCCTAGAGATTAAGCATTTCAAAGCCGGGTCAAGATATTCCACTCTCTTTTCCCTGATAATGTGACTTGTGCAAACTTACATTTGAACAAATTGGGTTCCTAAATGAATACAATAAACAGAAGATTTCTGACTAGTCACAATGGATATATAACTTGAGTAAAAAATAAATCTTCACTGTTGACATCAATAATATTCAGGGATTTTTAAATGCTACATAAATTAGTATACTCTCATTATTAAACCCACACAAGAATGTATCTCTACCCTAATTACCAAAAAAAGAGAAAATAAAAGCTATTTTAAAATGCTTTTTCTTCAATGAGAACACAGTATAATATTCTGTAACAGACTAATTACTAAAAAGTTAGTATACATTGAAAATATGTGTGAAGTTGAAGATTAGATAGGGTGAATTGGAAATTATAAAAGATTGTAGATTTTTGACTGTTGATCTGGGTGTCCAGTGGATACAATTTCAATTCTGTTTGAATAATTTCGCTGTTTTACTTTTTTTCAATAGATTAGATGTCTAGATAGCCTAGGATTGCTATTGAGTTATATATTGAGATATATACATCTTGATGTGGTCCAAACCACTTTTTAAATTTTATTCAAAATGTACCATCTACTTCCCTATTTCAGCCATCTAAAAAATAAATTCCAAAGGAATGCAACATTGTACTTTCTGCTTTTATTTTTAGCACAGCTTGACCCATCATAATTTTACCTTTAAGTATCACCTGCACAAATCGGCATATAATTAGGTATCACTGAATTTCTTTAGAGAATGAAATTGTTACAACTTCACAATTGTGAAATTAATCTCATTGTACCTAATATGAAGATGATCAACACATATAAATATGTGTGTCCTTCTGTTTTTACTATTCGTCAAGAGTGAATTGGCAAGTGAACATCTCAACCATCACATATTGTGTTGCTTGATAATCAGTTATTTCTTTTTCCCAATTCTGAGGTTTATTTGTTTACATACTTATTTTTAATACATGTTTATATTATATTCTGTACTATAATTTTAAAATAATTAATACAGTTGATAAATTCTTATCAAACATGTGTCTTTAAATTTTCACAGATACACTTCAATTTTTTCCTAGCTTTCACTTCTAATAACACAAATCATAATCCACACAATCCTAACTTCCTCTTTTTCCTTCTAAAATGGGTGATATGTTATCTCTGTGTATCATTTTCTTCCCTCTCTCTATAGCATGTTGATGAAAGATGAAATGAAAATATCAACATTCTTCAAGGTTTCTCAGTTTTCTCTCTCATTTATTAGATTTTTTTTTCTGAGCACACCCCATAGGGGATCAATTAAGGAGTTTGATAAGGCATAATCAATTTATTAATAGACTCTCATAGGGCAAAAAACTATATTAAGGGGTATGAACTGAAATGTATATAAATACACACACACACACACATATACACACATACACGCATATCCCATTTTCTATAACTTAGCTCTTTACAAACATTTTCTGAAGACAGGGACTAAAATAAATGTTTACATAAATGTACAACTCTAGCATATGAATTAATTCATAAATAATTTGCACAGCCTGTGAATACCCATGAAATTTAAGTGAGGCAATGAACTCTGTAGGCCTGTTACATAGCTGAAGAGTAATAAATGAAATAAAACTTAAATTAAGCTTTAAGGGAAGAAATGAACCTTGATAAAAAAGCCAATGGTGGGAGGGGCGCATATCCAGGAAGAGATATGCTGAGGAAAAAACAAACGGTGAAGAAGCACAGGTTTTCCGAGAAGAGGTCATTTTGGCATAGTTGGAACCTCGATGAGAAACAGCAACATGAGACAAGTATGGCAAAATAGGTGAGAAATCAGATTGTGCAGAGCCAGAAATGATAAACTAAGCAATCTGAAGTTATATTTCAGAACACCACAAATATTTCAGGTATCTCTTTCTCATTATCTTAGCATAAGTGACTCAGCTGTGAGAGGCAGTCACAGAGAAAGATAATGGAAACTCATGAGTTGCAGAATAGTGAGACTAATTACAGATAGAGACAAATCTACAGGCAATATTCTTGCCATGTTGAACACTCTATGCAATTCATTGAATTGAAGATGGTGAAATCACAAAATTTGTAAGACAGTGTAGAATTCGTAGCCACAGGAGAAGAGCTTGAATAGTAAGAGGAAAAAGAAAAGTAGGGAAAGATATAGTCTTACTTCATCTGGGTAATAAGAATGTTTCAGATTTTTTTTTTTTCAGAATACTATGGAGGTGCAAAAGTTTGGTTACATTTCTTTTGTACCTTTTGAGTTAAAGTGTGCCCATCCACCAGATAGTGTGCATTGTACCAGTTAGGTGTGAATTTACACATCCCCTCCACTCCTCCCACCTGCTCGATTTCCGATGAATGTTATTTCCATATGTGCACATAAATATTGATTGATTAGTTTCAATTTAGTGGTGAATACATGTGCTATTTGTTTTTCCATTCTTGTGATACTTCACTTAGAAGAATGGTCTCCAGTTCCATCCAGGTTAATACAAGAGATACTAGGTCATCATTTTTTTAAATGGCTCAGTAGAACTCCATGGTATACATATATCATGTTTTATTAATCCACTCATATATTGATGAGCACTTGGGTTGTTTCCACATCTTTGTGATTGTGACTTGTGCTGCTATAAACATTCAAGTGCAGGTGTCTTTTTTATAGAATGTGTTTTTTTCCTTTGGGTAAATACCCAGTAGTGGGATTGCTGGATCAAATGGTAGTTCTTAATAAAATCATGATTGTACTCTGCATATTACTTAGTATTTTCCTAGACATATCTTACTTTTTTTCTATAAAAATCTAAAAATGGTCTTAGAAATATATCAATCTTTTTGTAATTGGAAATCTCATCAATTTTTCATGTGTATTTTGTTCTCATTCTTCCTTTTAACACTGAACAGTATAAAATATTTATGAATTATCCAAAGTAAGACAGTCAAAAAAAGTTTAAATGTAGCTGCAGCAACATAATACCCATGTATTAAATACATTAATACAAACTTTCACCTTCCTATATTTCTAATGAGAGTCTTTGAATTAGTTTGTTCCTGGTTTATAATAGCATGAAATAACAGTGTAGATTGGGAAGAACATTTTTCCTTTCAGGGGCCCAGATAATGCAAGTTTTAAGTCTTTTCAATAAAGCAGAGTTATAAAAACCATTAAGGACAAATAGAAAACAGTGTGGAAAGTTCTTATGAAATAAAATAGAGAAACAGCAAATAAACCAAGGCATTTGAACTAAACAGCATAATGGAAATTTAAAGTTCCTTAGTTTGCCATCTCAAATTATCAACAGCAAGGTACTGGCCATTCAGTTTTGTTCTTGCTGATTGAATCAAGCAGGAAGGTGTTCACACCCTATAAATAAATAATCAAATAATGATTTTTGGAATTTGAAGGCAATCAAATTAAGTTTCTTGAGTATACAAATTTGGAAAATAAAATTTCCTCTGAAGTTCAAAGCCTTTTACTTTGAACCTTCATGAGCCTTCATGAGCAGAGGAACAGAAGCCCTGGCCAATTTATGTAGTGAATAATTTGCCTACAGATTTTTGAGTTTTTCTGTCCCTGGACATAGAGAACATTTTGGATATTCAGTTTTTATATCATGGTATGAAAGACATTGTTTTTTTTTAATCGTAACATAATTAATTAAATTGCTACATATAAATTAATGTTAATTGTAACATATACATCTTTCTCATAGAGATTGACAATTGAAATTGTATTGGACCTTTCCTCAGGAATCTTTGCCAAAGCAAAAAACAATATCCACATTGTTTTTCTGGATTTATCATTGGAACTTTATAATTAACTACATCCAGTTAGTATATAAATCAAGGAACAAAACTCTGCTCTGGGACTTTCTTTTGAGAGGAAAACTACTGCCTTCATTGGTTAGGGTCATTAAGAATGTAATGGCCTCTTCAGCTTGAAATCTAGAAGAGTGAATCAGAATGTCCTAATGTACTGGTTAATGATGCCTTTGTATTACCAATTACTAGCAAAACCCATTGCATTAAAATGAACAATCTTGGATTAAATGTTAGTGTGGATGTAACAGTCTTTTCCCAGCTATATACATATACACACACACATATATATATATCAGCATATTCTTTATAAAAACAGCATTTTACAAAATAAATAAATGAAAGAGTGAATAAATAAATGGCTTCAGTATAACATGTGACTATTAATAAATATCAGAAATGCCTTTATTCCATAAATATTTGGAATTTATATTATATATTATACTTTCAAATACAATATAGAGTATATCAAATACATAATCATCCAAAATTTCATTGTTGCCCCCAGAAATGCATAACCCCAGTTTAACTATGAGGAAAACATCAAAAAATTCCAATTGAGAGACATTTTACAAAATATCTGAGCAGCTCTCCTCAAAACTGTCAAGGTCATCGAGAAATTTTAAGAAATTGTCATAGTCCAGGGGAGTTCAAGGAGACATAACAATTAAATGTAATGTGATAACCTGGATGGGATTCTAGAAAAGAAAAAGGACATTAGGGAAAACATAATGAATTCCAAATAAACTCTAGAGTTAGTTAACAGTAATACATCAGTGTTGGTTCTCTGATGGTGACAAATATACCACAATTTATGTATGTGTGTGTGTATATATGTGTGTGTATGTGTGTGTGTTTGTATGTGTGTGTGTGCCAATATAGCATAAGTTGTTAACAATAGGAGAACATGCCAATATAGCATAAGTTGTTAATAATAGGAGAACATAGATGAGGTATGTACAGGAACTCTCTGAACTATTTCACAATTTTTCTGTAAACCTAAAACTATGCTAAAATAAAGGTGTTACTAAAATATTTTAATATTGAAACTCATATCTGAAATATAATTTTCCCAAACTACTAAGAAACAGAAAATGTATCATAAAATGAATGAATGAATGCTAACTAAAGAATTTAGAATTAACTCTTTCACAAGTTTAAACTGTACTAAGTATAGTACAAATTCACTAAATCAAATGTGGTCAGAATGTATGAATTTTTTTAGTCACAATGGTTTATTATTTTTGTGAATGAATATTCAGTCTGTGCCTTCAGACTCAGTTAGAATGCAGGATCGAATGCAAAATAAATTACTTATTTTTAAATATATAAAGTTATATTTTAAAAGTATATACACTAACTAAACTAAACTCACAAGTTGGTTCATAAGTTGACTCCTCAAAGCTCTCAGAATTGATACTTTAATTAACAAAGTACAATAAAACTGTAATCATCAAATGAATTACTCATATGTTACTGATATCTGTAATATTTAGAATCATAGGTTCTTGAAAACTGTGTTTTAAGAGAAATGACATATAACAAAACCAATTTTTTTCATCAATATTATAACTAAATGATTTTGAAGGAAATAAATTTATTCAGGACTTGGCTTTAAGTTAGTTCACTTAAAGTCAGTTTCCAAGAACCTCTCAAGGATGTTAGGTGAGGATACTATACTTCATTTGTGGAGAATACTTTTCTCTATAATCTATCATTTTATGACAAGTTAAACCAATTGACAAATTAAAATAGCGGTTAAAGTAAATTAGTTGATAAACTAATTAATAAATTATAGATCAAAGTAACAAAAATAATCTAATTATTTTAAATTTTAAACAATGAACATTTTTAATATTGCTTTAGAACATAGACATCTTATTATTTTCTATAGAAAAAATAGCTCTTGATATATCTTAATATTTTCTGCATTTTTTAAGAATATTTTCTGCATTTATTATAGCACTTGATGGAATGGTCAGAAATAAGACTGGTAAAGGCATGAAATAATTTTTAACAAATCAAAAGTGAAAATAATTATAGAATATTTTTTTCTTTTTCTCATATTAATGTGTGCATTTTTCCTATGTCTACAGTCAACACTTATAACTGAATTAGATAGATCTGTATCTCTTCCACATAATTTGAAAACATGTTAGATGAATGCGTAAGTAAATAATTTGAACTGAAAACTACACTAAAACTCCCAGGATAGTACTACTAAAGAGGTAGTACGATTAATCTAATATTCATATAGCTTATACACTAAACCCACACTATTCTCATAAGTAGCCATGAAAAAAAATGACAAGAGAGAGTGCACAATAAATACTGGATTTTTCATTTTCAGAGGGTATGGTTTCAATGAACAGTGTTGATTAGGAGGTCTCGAGGGGAAAGAGAGAGAGAGAGAGAGAGAGAGAGAGAGAGAGAGATGGGGAGCAGACCATCTGTGGAGCAGTCAGAATACATGCAAAATATATTAAGTTTGCCACCTTATATGGGCACAGTTCATGGTGCCCAAAAACAATTACAATAGTAATCTATAAAATCTCTGATCATAAATTAAAATAACAGATATTATTATAGTTAAAAAGTTTTAACTATTGTAAGGATCACCAAAATGTGACTCAGAGACACAAAATGAGCACGTACTATTGGAAAAATGGCGCCAATGGACTTGCTTGATGTAGGGTTTTCACAAACCTTCAATCTGTAAAAAAGTACAATGTCTGTAAAGAGCAATAAAGCAAAGCACAATGAAACAGGGCATGCCTGCATTGGTTATCTCAGACACTCTACAATATTAGGGTGAGGGATTTGAGAGTGATTTAGCTGGGTGATCTGCTTCAGGGTCTCTCACAAGGTTGTAGTCAAGCTGTTGACTGAGGCTGCATTCATCTCAAGGCTCAAATGCAGCTGGATAATTCATGTCCAGCTCATCCACATGACTGTTGGCAGGAGGCTTTTCTTCCTTGCCATGCTGGTTTTTCCTTAGGCCTGCTCATAATAAGGTTTCCCTCAGAGTGAGGGATTGAAGTGAAAGAGAGAACAAGTGAGCAAGAGAGCCCAAGATGGGATTCACAGTCTTTTATAATCTAATGTCAAAAACAGCATACCATTGTTTTCACCATATTCTATTGGTAGTATAGACCAACTCTGGCATGATATTGAAGAAAAGTACAAGGTTATAAATATCAAGATGTGGGTATCATCAGGGGTGATCTTAAAGGTTGGCCCCTGCAACAACTCATGCTTCTTACAGTGTGTACAATTCTGTGGAAGGTATATATTGCCCACCTATATATTGATGAGAGCTATTCTAACCTGAGGATATATAAAGAAATGGATAATACCAGGAGTAACCATTATGTTATTCTAAAACTTGATATTATGACAATATCAAAAGAGAAAAATATATTTCTCCTACCCAAATGCTAAAGTCTTTTATAATCCATTTTATCTATTCTGATGAAATTTTATGTAAAATAACCTGTTAAAAGGTAGTGTAATATTACATTGTGAGGTAAACAGAGATATAAGGCAAGCATTTTTAGATTGTTTAAATGTTTTTGTTGTTCCGTTATAGTAGACAAGCTAAAAAATTATGAATTACAAGCTAAAATGTTATGAATTCTGCATTAGATAAGCATAAAATGTTATGTAATTGAATGGATCTAATTTCTGGATATAGTCAACCATATAATTCTTTTACTATTGAAATGTATATCATTTAATTATTTTTATTCAACCTAGTAGTAATTCATCAGGAAAATCACATTACTTTGGGCAGAAAAAGATATGTTTGTTTTAAATATAATCCTTTGCAATCACTGTTCTATGCAGTGATCGAAAGCAGTAAATTCTGAACTGAAAAGTTCCCTACCCAATTTCCAAAGCATCTGTCTTTCAAAGCATTATTTCAAAGTATGCTATATGATGTAACCTTTATGAACCGATAAGGTCAATTCTAAAACAAACCAAGGTAAATACATCTCAAAGATTTGTACCATTACGATAGCAATTTTGAAAGAAAGAAAGACAATAACCTTTTGCGTTCTAATGTTTCCAAAATATGTGCTTTCTTATATTGCTAAGTTGCACTGGTACGCTGACTGCCTATATGGGGAATTAAAAAAAAATAGTTATGAGCTGTTTCGAGAATTCAATATCCTGGCAACCTGCAGTTCATGACAGTTAGAACCATGCTAATCATTTTGGAAATCATTTGGATATCATTTTATAATACCAGTGAGACTAGAAGTAGAGGATTGTTTAGCTTTATATTGTTTTAATTCCATAATTAAGTAATTGGACTTGCAACAAGCAGTTTACTACTTCCGTTTTAATTAACATTTCACTATATAACTATAGTATTCACTAAAAATACTATCTTCTGCATACAGAGCCTATTATGATATGCATTATTACAAGTAATAAAATGTTTTACTAATCATTTATGTTGATCAGATATTTTTATGCTACGGCAATTATAAGAAAAGGAATCAGGTTACCGTTAACAAATGTTCTTAATTAGAGTTGAATATGTCCAGATTAGTCATATTTTGTGTTCCTACTTAAAATAGTCTTTCCTTAGAGAAATTTAGATTACTTTTAAAAGTCATTTAAGTATTTCAAGATTCTAGCTAAGAAATGTTATTCTTATTTGGTACGCTATTGTTATGACATGGTTTTATTACTAATACGTAATCTTACAGCTTCAATTGGTAGGCAGTTTTATCTAGTTAGCAACAAAATTTATCAGCATAAAGAATTATAAACATTATGAATTCCAATTTGCATTTTTAATTTAGAACATCCCTTGGCTTAGATTACTTACAGAGTAAATATATAACTAAAAGTCTCCTCATAAATAATATACAATATTCAAAGTAATCTTTTCCTTATTGAATTAGCATTTGGTTCAATCGATACAAGTTAAAATCCGATGTTAATAGGGGCAGTTTTACAGATATGTATATTGATATCAAATACTTGGAATATGAAATATTTCATAATTAAATGAATTATTCCAATTTTCAGTAGGATTTTTGGCATTTGATAAATAATTTGTTATAACTATAAAAGTAGCATATGCTAGAGAAAAATAAGAAGGAAAGAGAGGAACAGAGAAAAATTATTCTACATCTGACAATGAAAAATTAACTCTTAGTAGTCTTTCCCTTCCTTTAATAGGTGCTAAAAAATTGGACAAATTAGAAGGAATTGGAAAAAAAGAAAGATTTAAAAACCAGTGGCCTAAGTCTTCACCTAAGAAAATAGGAAAAGCCATAGAAATTAAACACAAAATAAGTAGAGTAAGCAAATAATAAATACAAGAGAATTCATATAAGTACAATTAATAATTACTAACGACAGAATTTTCTTTTTTGAAAAGTTTAATAAAATTAATAAAACTCTAACAAAACTGGTCCCAATAAGAGGAGTGAGAATGGAAATTTCCAATATTAAGAATTAAAAGGGGGCTGTCCTAGATGCCGAGGTCACTGCAAAGATAACAAGGGAATATTATAATAAAATTTGTAACACACATTTGTCAAATTTTATAAGGGACAAATTTTTTGAAAGACACAACCTAGTAACATTTACACAAGAGTAATGGAAAAACTGAAGACCTCTATCTATGTCTAATGATGATTTAAATTTGTGATGACAAAACATCCCACAACTTCAGCCCTAGATGGTATCACTGGGGGTTTTTATCATGTATTTAAGGAATAATTAATACTAATTTCATATAAACTTTTTACAAAATAGTGCAGAATGGAATATCCTCAGTTTTATTATCAAGTCATCATGGCCCTAGTAGCCAAATCTGACAGATTCATTAACAATGACAACAAAAAAAGGAAATTAGAGATGTCTCATGAGAACAGACAGAAAAATCCTTAACAAAAAATTAGCAAATCAAACACAGCACCAGTTGTTAATACGTCATGACCAACTGTATTCTAGTCAATGAAAGCTAAGTCAGTTTACTTTGAAACACAATCATGTAAATCCCCATGTTAACATATTTCAAATTACCACAGTAGATTCAAAAAAGTATTTGACAAAATTTAACAATATTCTCGATAAAAATTGAGCAAACTAGAAAATATTTATCAATCTGAATAAGGTTAACTATATAAAACATACAATTATTATCACACTTATGAGTCAAATTCTGAACCTGATAGTCTTAAAGAAAGAAATGAGGCAAGGGTATCTACTCATCACTGGTTTTATACATTATTATACTAGCAATCATAGCCATTTCTAAAATGTAAGAAGAATCAGTCAAAATTATCAGAAAGAAATATGAATAACTGCCATTTTGGCAGATAACATGATTATTTATAACACATGGAATGTGTTATAGAATCTGCAAAAACTATTAGAAGTGAATTAAGGAAAGTTGAAAACAAGTCAATATATTAAAAATGCATTTCAGATACTAGAAGCAAAAGTTAAAAATTATTTTCAAATAAAAATACTTTTAAAAAGTGTTAAAAAACAAAAAAATGCTTAAGAATATATAACCAAAGGAGATACATAAACATTAGTAGAACACTTTAAATTATTGAGGAGAGATACTTAAGATCTAAATAAATGCAGAGACAGAATAGACTAATGAATTGCAATATGCAGCAATTTTAGATGTCAATTCTCATCAAATTGATTTATAAATTTAATGTATTGCACGAAAATATAACACTTTTTTTTAAGTGGGCAAGTTGATTATAACATTTATATGAAAACTTAAAGAACCTAGAATAGGTAAACAATCTTGAAAATGATGAATTAACTTAATTCCAAGAATTACTACAATGTCACAATAACCACAAGAGTGTGGTATTTGTGTGAAGAAAATCAAATAGATAAATGAAACAGAAGAGGGAAATTAGAGGTTATCCTACATGTATTTTCAACAAAGGTACCCAGGAATTTCAATAGTGGCTAGATATAGAGAAAATAAATAAACTTTGAACCTTACCACATGCCAGACTCTAATTAAATCTAATTAAAAATGAATCATACACATAAATCTAAATGCTGAAATACAAAACTTCTAGAACTCATTATGTGGCACATAATGTACACTCTTTTGGTGATGAGTAGACTAAAAGCCTAAACTTAACCGCTATACAATAGATACATGTAATGGAATTCAACTTATACCCTCTAAATCTATTAAAATTTAAAAAAGAAAATAAATAAAGAAATACATTTTTTTACCTTGTCAAAAAAAATGAATAAAGAATATCTTCACAATAAGGAAGGATTTTAAATTAAAACACCTAAAGCATTAACTATAAAGAAAATTTGCTAAATTTGCTTCATTAATATTAAAATGTCTGACCATGTAAGACACCATTAACAAAATGAAGTACCAGCCATGGAGTCCAAGAATATACTCACAACATATGTATCAATGCAAATACAGTTATATGAAATTTATAAAGAACTCTCAGAAATCAAAAAATAAAAGTCAAAAAATACCTCCAAAATAGGACCGAAAACAAACCAAAAAACTTCCTACAAAACAGAACATTGATCCCTTCACAGAAGATAAAAAATGATAATAAGCAAATTAAAAGGTACGTGACATTATTAGCCATGAAGAAAATGTACCCACAATGAGATATCACCACACACTTACCTACCAGGGTGTTAAAATAACTTAACTATGCTTAAGTATGAATCACACAAAAAATTGACAGTGATCAATTTGGTATAGCATTATAAGTCTTTTCTTATATATCAAAAATTTCACATCATATATTTCATAGTTAAAGAATTTCTCAACTTTTTATTGGTAGATCATAAATATGTTCTTTCCATGGAGTTGTTATATGGATAAGTGGGGACAGAATCTTTAGATGTCTAATTACAAACAGTATACTTTTCCTTATTTTCTTTTATAAAGCGAATAAATGGAAATCTTCGGTTTGGGTGAAAAGTAAAATTTCTAGCTCAATATTCATGTTTTGTTGTCTCATTTTTCTCAGAAATGCTATACCATATTACTAACCACACACCTCCATAATCACTATTTTTATCTTAAAATGTTTTTTCTTTCTTTTTTTTATATTTGCTTCGTAAAGATGGGCAAAATGTTGAAAATTTGTATTTGCCACTCCACTAATTTACATCTGAGTTTAAAAAAATTCTTTAAATTCTTTTTTTTCAATTGTTGATTCATGTTTTGTTTTTGTTTTGTAGTAGAATGATAGGAATGCTGATCATACATTGTTATTATATTAAAATTATATCTTTTTCATTATAAATAGATAAGAAGAGAAGCATGCGAATTTGTAATCGAACTTTTAATTTTTATTGTTTTTAAATAAAGAAAAATTAGGTG
The DNA here is from genome assembly GCA_963575035.1 of Avahi laniger. Taxonomy (NCBI): domain Eukaryota; kingdom Metazoa; phylum Chordata; class Mammalia; order Primates; family Indriidae; genus Avahi; species Avahi laniger. Next base: position 27,978 of record CAUYSK010063999.1, on the reverse strand, counting down.
ATACAATTTTTATCATGTATTTTAATTCTTACACACAATTTCTAGAAGTGAGTTAATTTTGGCATTAAGAAATACTGCAGACCTTATGAATTTGAGGGGAGTTCTAAAATGATTGTTCATTACTTAAATTTAAATTTTATTTTTTATATTATTGTTCTTCATTTTTTTATTTGTGCACTTAAAGGATACCAAACATGAAATTAATAATTGTCAAATTTAAATTACTTTTCATTTGTTTTTCTTTAATCTTAGTTCTGTTGAATCAATATACTCTTTCTTTGCATCCTTGAATGCTCTGAAAACTTTTCACTTATGTACATTTTTAAAACTTAGAATTAGGCATATGCAGACTGAATGTTTGAATCCCATAGAAATGGTTTTATGCTCTGCCTGAAGAGCTCATTAACACTGACGAATCTACAAGTTATTCAATAGTTTTAATTTTATATTCATTTGACTTTAAAGCTGTTTTTTTTTTTACTCATTTGCTTAATTTTCTAGGCCTTTGTTTCTTCATTGTGCCCCTTCATTCATTTATCATTGGCCTTTTCTTGATTTAGCAACTCACAACATTCATAAAAAAGTATAGTTGTTCACAGAACATCTAATGTCGGAGAAATTCATTATGTTGACATTTTATAGTCTTTCCAATTATACTTTCTTCACTGGTTGTCCTCAAGTATCCTATTCATCTTTGTAAGTACTTTCCTTAACTTTACAGAAGCTTTTCATCAGGAATCCATTTTTAGGCCTTATTAAAATCAGACATGTATAATACTTCCCGTTTTCAAAGCATTTAGTAATAATTTTCTCTTGCTTATTGCTTATAGCATTTAGCAAAACTGAGAAAGGGAAAATTGCCTTGTTTAATATCTCATTGCAAATAAGTTTCCGTATTTTAGTTTAAAAATATCTGTCTTAGGCAGGATATTTCTTTATTTAGGTAAAGTTATTAAAATACCACACGTTTATTCTCTCATGGCTTCCTTCCATGCTCGTGTGATTATTTGCATAAAGATGGGAGTAACATTCATGTCACAAGTTCAAGCAGATTGATCCTTGTTTGGATCTCCAAAGAGGCTCAATAAATAGTATTTTCTTCCCCATGAGAAAAGAGAACAAAGGAATAGGAAGTAAAGTCACCCATCATTAATTATTCACATTGGTGTTAAAGATTTGTATATTTGGGCAAATCCATTTTACAAAACACATCTCCCGAATGGAGCACCCTCACACACCTAACGAACATGTTTGGTGAAAATGAAATGGGAAAATACTTTCTCTCAAATCAAAATTATCCCAGTTGCTTTCCTCTCATATCAAAAGGAATGGGGAAATGAGCTGAGTGTGCTGAAGTACACTACAATATGTCAACCCCTATCACTCCGCCTCCCTCTATTAGGGTTGAAGAAATTGTCTGAGAGAGGAGAGGCATGTGTTTAGGAAAAATACTCCTCATAAAACCAGGAGTGGAGAGAAGATGCTCCTCAATTGTCATTCCCCGACTTACTCACTTGGACCACTGTACTTCTAGATTAAGCCTATGCTGAACAAACACATGATTTATCTGCGCAGGGGTGGAAATGGCTAGTAGCAGGCTAGATCTGGATCGATATTTGTGAGAACACTTCTCGTGTACTCAGCCACTGCACTTTTTGTACATCTTCCTGGGATAGTGTGGAAGAGCCTAGATATTTGTCTCTAAAAGTTTAAATACGTAAGAACAGTACAGTGATCAAATTAACTCTAAACCACTGTCTTTCCAAGCCTGAAAATTCACTTCCTATTTCTCTTCTCTTTCCAGATTATGTACAGCCACATTTTCCATGAAGGCACAGCAGAAATTTCATAATAACAGAAATAATATTATATTCAAAAAACCAGATGATCCAATGATTAAAAAAACTCCAGTCAATCCAATGATAAAAAATGCTGGTAAATTGATATTCTTTATTTGAACGTACATCCTCCGCTAATATCACAATACCATGGAGAAATTACATTCCAAATGTTAAATCCTCTTTAAGTTAAATCCCAAATCAGATACAAGCCCAAAATTAATTTATCTTGCATATGTGAATCACCATTCCAAAGAAATGAAAATCCACAATCTGTCCTTCCAACCTTCACATTTCGCTTGATTTCAGGCCTATAAGTTCTCAATGCCCAGATAGAATTTGGACACTTCAGAATCAGTACATAGGGCTAACTCTCACAGAAATATGAATGTTTCCTTCAGGGCTTCAGAGAGTATTTTATCTCCATGTCACTTTTGGATTTACCTCACTTTCAATGCATCAAAAAATTTGTAAGTCTCAAAAGAGCATCTACCCTGGCCTTATCCTCTTCACATCTAACAAACCACAGAATACATAGTACCTAATCCAATTATCACAAATACAATTATGTTGCCAGGCGGTAGCACTTAATATTGCCTTAAGCTTTATAATAAAATTACTTAATCCGAGGGGATAAGGGAAGAACAAGAAAATCTTGATTTTTGCTTCATCGAGTTTGAAGTCCATGCATACATACTGTCCTGAATCCATATTCTGCAGATTTTAAATTCTGTTGGGAGAAATTCCTAGCACAAAATTATCATTTATATGATTTTATATATGTATGCACAAACACACATACACACACAACCTCTGGGGATAATTCCACCTATGTTTAATACAATAATTTCCATTTCTGTTTGATCCCTATTTCTACCATGACAGTACTGAACTGGTTGTGAAGTCTGTAAAGTGACATGACATCTCTCCTATTCTGAAGCAGGATTTAGTCCTGTGCAGCAATGGAATTCCTTGGAACTAAGACACCTGCCTTCTAGACAAAGTTCCTGTGATATTTATAGCTAAGCATTCGAGAGTCACCTTCAGACCATGCACTGGGAGATGGCATTTCAGTTCATGTAGCAGCCAACATAGGACTCTAGGTCAGTTAGTGCCCTTATTTTCCTGCATGGAAGGTCCCTGAATGGAAGATTCAACTCATGGTTAGGACTTCTTAGCTGGTCTCCCAGTAACATTGACAGCTGGAACTTCAGAAGGACGCATAATCACATGCAGAACTCAGCTGACTTGTAATTGAAAAACAGTTAATATTTTTCACCCATCCAACCTCACCTCTGATGTGCCCAAAGCTCTTTTTTCTTTAGAATTGAGTGTCTGCTTCCAAAATGCATGCTAGAGAAAAGTTGTGCTTTCTTGCTGAGTTGCAGCAGCTTACATTCTGAGGCTGGTCACACCTATGAAAAAGTCTCCAGACCTATGACTTTGCTTGTCCGTATCTGCTATGAACCACTAATGGGTGAAGCCACCAATGTGGACCCTGAGATCAAATTCCATCCTTAAATTAAACACACAATTACAGTCTCCATGGCCTGCCACTATCCACTGAGGTCACTTATGTTCCTTGTGAGGCTGCTTATGTGTTCTCTTGTGGCCCTTGCTGAGGTCTAGCCTGCATATGTCTCACCTTATAACCTCATCCTCTTGCTATGGTCGGACTTTGTCCCTATAAAATTCATGTTGAAATCTAACCCTCCTTATGGCAGTATTAAGAGGTAGGGATCTGTGATTAGATCCTGAGGGCTCTGCCCTCATGAATGAGATCAGAGCCCTTAGAGAAAAGTTTGAAAGAAGCTGTCTTTTTCCTTCCACCAGGTGAGGACATGGCAAGAAAGTGCCTTCTCTGAAGCTGAGAGTGAGCCCTCACCAGCCACTCAATCTACTGGCGCCTTGATCTTGGAATTACCAGCCCCCAGAACTATGAGCAATAAATTTCTGTTGTTTATAAGATCTAAGATATATTTTTATAGCAGCCCAAACAATCTAAGATACTTCTGCAGAGAAAAAAAAAAAAAAAGTCTTTTTCTATGTACTGAGCCGCTGTCAGCTGTGGTCCATTTCCAAAGTCAAAGTAGCATACAAGGGACTTAAAACTTTGTGAACAGTCCACAGACATATACAGCTAATCTAAAATTCATCAAATAGTATGATTAAAGAGGTAAATCTTATTTTATGAAAATAGCGCCTTAATTTTAGAAAATGATGTAGCAAAACAATTAAGAAAAATATCTATAGGAACAGAAAAGAGATAAGTAGTTTTTAGGGACTGAGAGTTAGGGAAAAGGATCCACTGCAAAGGGACATGAAAGAGCTCCTTAGAGTGATGGAAATGTTCTACATCTTTATTGAGTTTGCACACAGGGAACTGTTTGTAAAGTTTAAAGAATTCAAGGAACTTTAAACTTAAAAAAAATGACATTTACTGTGTATAAGTTATATATCAGTAAATCTGACTTTTTAAAAAGAAATTGAAAATCTAAACCATTAGGTCAACTACTAACACCAAGATCAAAAGAACTTTCCAATCCAGTAAAGTCTAGGCCCCACTAGGAACAAGAATGCCTCCATGGGCAATTTTTGTGCTCCAAAATTCCTCTCTTTTGTTTATTAATTTCCCTCCAAAATATGGAAGTAAAAAGGTCTGAATAAACAGAACCTCTATTAGGTAGACAGGGATTCCCACTTTCTTTGGGACAAAGGTGGGTGCCTTGTCCTGGTTCTGTCTCAAGCAATTACCCCATCTGGGAAGAAGGACAAGGGCAGGCACCCCATCTTTGTGCTGCCCGCCTTAATCCTGCCCCTAGCAACCTCCACATGTGGGGAAGGAGGAATCCCTGCTAATCTGCAAACGAATGCAGGGAATCCCCCAGGCTGCAGGCCAGGCAGCCCAGGCACAATAGGATTTGGAAAGTGACCTAGAATAATCAATTATCATGTCCCTAACTATCCATAAAATGGTTCAGTGGTGACGTCTAAACCATGAAGGAGTATCTATTCCAGAAACTATAAAACAAGACCTTAGACAGTTACCAGAGACTTTCGTTATGGCAAGGGATCCATTCTTCCTCTTGTGGCAAAGGTATCTTGCTCTTGCTGTGTAAACCTGCTTTTGGTGTGTCTGGTCATTCTTCAGTCAAGAGCACACCAAGAATACAAAAACAAAATAAAGCAAATAAAAACAATGAGACCCAAGGAAACTTTTGAAGGTGTTGGACATGTCCATGATCTTAATTGTGATGATGGTATGATTGGTGTTAGCATATGTCCAAACTCAGCATATTCTACACATTAAATAGATGTGGTGACTTGTTCTTTCAGAGAAGGTATGTGGGTGGTAAATTCTGTTTGTATTTTTGTATTTTAATGCCTGGAAACACTTTTATTTCATTATTTACTCCTAATTGCTTGGTTGAATATGAGATTGCAAGTAAATAATTTTTCACCTTCATGAAGATATAATTCCATTACCTACTGACATCGTTTGTTTATGATGATAACTCTGCTACCAGTGAAATATTCATACATTTTTAAGTTTTCTATTACATGTCTCTGGCAAATCTCAAGGTTTCTCTATGTGTTGGATACCCTGTAGTCTCACTTTACGTTTTCTAAGTATGCAAGATGGTGAGTTTTAATATGTCAGTGTAGCCGAACTACAACTACATTTGCAAGAACCCCCTTACCTTTGTCGTACAGGATTGGAATTCATTATAAGATAAATTTCCATGGCATTTGGAAGCCACTAAAGAAAGAGCTTTTTTTTTTTTTTTTTTTTCCTTTCAGGGTAAGGCACCAGGCCCTGCATAGTTGTGTATCTGTCAGCTCACATTTTTGGCCTGGACAATACATAGGCCCTTAGTGGCTCTGCCTTCCAAAGAGTCTTGCTATTGGCTTGGGTCAAATTTCTCTATTGGCTTGATTCAGTTCCATAGAAAAGGAAGTCAGCTTGTCCTGTGGTCAATCACATTATTGTGGTTGGAGATGGTGAGAGTCAGGTGTGGAATACAGTTTATCTTTATAGGTCATAGTTTATTCATTTTTGCTTGTGTATGCGTGTGTATGTGTGTCTGCTCTTTCACAGCTGAGGTCCAGATCCTTTTCTTGATTCCTGTCCTGACTGGCTCATAGTATCAGGCCCACACCATACACAAAAGCATAAATTGCATAAATTTCTAATCAGCTTCTACATGGTGCATATATAATGCGTATAAGAGCTCTCTTAATCTGTATCACTAAGTTTGATTCTCCTTGTCCAAATGAACTTTGATAGATTTTTTATTATTTACGCATTCATTTATGCTATTTGGTATTTTATGTCCTCTTCAGTAGTGATGTGTCAAGTATTTATTCATTTCTGGAATATTTTTGAGTCACTCTTAATAAAATATCATTTCTCAAATACTTTATTTATAGACTCATATCAATTTCCTGTGATGTAATCTCACCATTTCTTCTCCATGTCTGTTATTAGCTTCTTTATATTTTTATTTTGATTGATTTGGACAGCATTATGATATACTTTTTCAAAACTATCTTTTAATATTTCAATAAATTAATTCATCTGCCTACTTTTCTCAAATTAGATTGTAACTCATATATTGACCTTATTTGTCTATTACCTTATTTTTCATTCCAGACTGCTTACTTGGTTCTCTTTTATTTTCTTCTTTTACTTCTGCCCTCATTATTTCCTTTTGTTTTATAATCCTTAATATTTTTCATTATTCACAGTGTATCCTTCATGAGTTTGATGATCTCCAACAGACTTATTTAAAGCCATTTAGAATGCTAATCTTCTTATGCTTTTACTTTAAGTGCTCTTTTAGCACACATTGTTTTAAATTGTATTGACATTTTTCATTCTTTTCATCTTTAATGGAATTTTTATTGCTTTATTGTTTCTCATTGTCTTTTTATTAACTCTGACTACCCAGTGGTTTCTTCTACCCAGGACTATCAAATCAGAAGATCATCTTACATTGTTGGCTCTGTCTTTTAACCCCAGCAAATTATCAAGATATTTCATATTTAATTCTTAGGCACTGAATAAAATGGCAGCTTAGCCCAGCTTTTTGCAATGAGTTTTGCCTGTCTCCTCTTATTTACCTTGTTATGAACCTTCATCAAATTCATAGTTGTAGGCAGTGGTCAGAGGATATTTTTTGAGCTTCATTCTGTGGTCTGGGCTGCATCATATTATTCCTTAAATTCAAACCATTAGCGTGTTTCTAGCCCATTGGCTTGCGTATGGAAGTGTCTCTAAAACCTGCAGGAGATGACTATTTGACTGCCTTTGCATAAACCGTTTCTCTGAAGATTGTATTTTGTTATCATTTTGTGGGTATATTAGTATTAGATTTTAATTTAGGAGAGTTTATTTAAACGTCTTTGTTAATATTTCATTTATTACCAGTACATTTTTGGTACAGAGTTGGAGGAACTTAAGCCACACAGTTACAATGCCATCTCAAGTAGGTTAAAAGCCTCACAGAAGCTCTCTGCCAAGGTCAGAATACTTTTTCTGTAAAAGGCCAAGTAGTAAATATTTTAGGCTTTGCAGGTCACATATTCTTTTTCTCCTCCAAAAAAGTTTAAAATGTAAAAAAATTATCTCTGTCTTATAGTCCATAGCATATATATTAGGTAAAGAGACAATTTTTTGTTACTATGGTGATAAATTTAAGACTATTAGGATTGAAAATGTTTGTTAACACAGAAAACAAGTGTACATGTTTGAATTTTTAATTGCAAAGACTAAGGTGATATTGTGTTTAATCCTAGTTTTCTTAATTTATACATCTTTGTTTTCTTTTCTGCTTAATGATAACTTACTTACTAGTCAATAATTTTTTTTTCCAGGAAATATTAGAGACCATACTGGGTCTCAGTCAAAATAATGAGCAATCCTTAGTGTACATGGAGCTATAAGAGTATTTTAAATTAAATAAACTAAGTCAACTATTTTAAATCAAATAAATGACCAAGGATTGCACAAATTCTTGCTGAGAAGAACTTAGTTTGAGGAGAATCTTCTCAAAAGAATATGCATTCATCACTTACATAAAAGCACTTCTAAAGAAGAGGGTGTCTTTTTTGGGGTCTGTTCAAGTGTAAGAAATTTTGGTGTAAGTATTTAAGGTCATGACTTTCTTGCTGTTTCTCTCAAGAAGTAGCAGAAAAATCAAAATCATGAGCAACTCTCTAAGGAGAAAAGTATTGATGAAAAAAGACATTAGGCTATATAATATGTAATTAGCAAACTGCAAACACACAGATAAAAGCCTGCTTTTACTGACTTATGTTCTCTTTCAGAGCATGCAATGTTCAAGAGATTAGAATGGGCAAGTGACAGGAAGTTATTTTAATCAAAATATTTATCTTCCATTGAACAAAAAATAATATTAATTATTTTAACAAACATATGTTCTGTACTTCCTGGAGAGTTTTTAAATAAGAAAATTAAGAAACTCTGCTAGAAAAGTTGAAAATTATTACAAACATCTAATTTATAAAAGTAGAGATGCAAACATTCTGTAAACACAAGAAAATATTTAGCCATGATATAATTTACAATTTTTAATTTCCAAATATATTGAGACAAATTTTCATCAAATTTACAGGAATAATCAATAATCCATAATTATCAAAAAATGACTATACCCAGTGAACTTTAATGCTTCTACAGCTATTTTGAGAAATTTAAATCAATGCATCTTGTCTGAAGAGAAATTTTGAAAAATTCAAGAACCTTTAAAAGGACCCCAAGTTTTAAAAACATAAATCAACTCCTAGGAATATATTCTTTAGATATAATCTGAAATTCAAAATGTAGAGAATAATTTAAATGAAGAATGTACATTACAAAAACACATGTAATAGCCAAAAGCAACTAAAATAAATAGAATGTCACTAACAAAAATGTTAGGAAGATGTAAGGATGTCATAGATTAAAAGGCTTTACATGTTCTACCCTGTGGCTCACTGCTGTAATCCCAGCAACTTGGGAGACTGAGGAGGGAGGATCGCTTGAGCCCAGGAGTTAGAGACCAGCCTATGCAACATAGGGAGACCTTGTCTCTTAAAAAAAAGAGAAAGAAATTTTAAAAATTACCCAAGTATGTTGATGTACATCTGTGGTCCTAGCTACTCAAGTGGCTAAGGGAGGATGAGTCTTGAGCCCAGGAGTTTGAGGCTGCAGTGAGCTATGTCCTTGCCACTGCACTCCAGCCAGGGCAACAGAGTGAGATCTCATCTCGGAAAAAAAAAAAAAAAAAAGGCTAAACCTTGCAGAAATAAAATGTCTGCTCATCTCTTGAAGCCATACATGAAGTAATCTCTACTACATGGATATTTCAAATAGGAATTGACATTTGAAGAGGTATCAATGGGTAAAGGTAGACACAGATTATGTGTTAGTGTTTGTGTATAAAATATTGTGTTTTTAGGTGTATGTCACAAAACTACATAGAGTTGTTTTTTTAAAATAAACAGTGTTAATTACGTTTGTTGGTACATACAAATAGAGAGTTAGCACTAGATACAGTTACGTTTATTTAAAAATCAAGAACGGAAGTAACATGCAAATTATAACCCCAAACTACAGTTTAGAAAACAGGAAGAATTTATTTTAATAATGTTATTTTCAAATTTGCCTTTATGATATGTCTATTTATATTTTAATTAATAGTAATTATTTTTAATTATGTAAAGAAAGTATGTATTTATTGACCAAGATTATTGATTCTCCAATAATTCATGATCCTATTTTTTTATTTTACAAATACATTTTCAATGGATGTAGTATCTGTATGTACATAAGTAATATAAAGGATCAGTAAATACTCCAGATTCATCAAACTTCAAAATGAAAAAAAACTATATACTGGCCTTAAATAACATTCAATTCTTAGATAATATTCTTAGTGTTCCACCTAACTTTGGATAGATGAATATAATATCTTCAAAAATGGCACTTTTGTTGAAGTTATAACATTATAAATGCTACTTTTTGACCTCGTGCTGTTTAAAGAATATTTTTATAGCCTACATTTTGAAAACATACAGATAAAGTAAAGCATCTTTCATCCTTGATAAAAATATAATAAAAAGTGTACAGAAAATGAATATATATGTGTGTGTATATATGTGTATATATATACATGTATCAAATAGACATTAAACCAGTGACAGATAGTTGACAGTACATAACAGATCAGTACAAAAGTAAATGATGGGTTTATTCATATATTCTTTCTTCTATACATGAATTCAGCAATATTGCTTTGCCCATATTATGTTCTAAGCACAACTGAAGATAGAAAATAGAGATGGCAGATTTTTTCCCCAAATATTTTAAATGGAAAATCTATCTAGGACAATAAAGCTGGTAAGCATAAATATAATACTTTTTGAAAATCAAGCTTTATATATATAAATATATATATAAATTCTGGAAAAATATTTAATAAAAATTAAGATGTAAGAAAGTATGTGTGAGAGTGAGAGTGATTTGAATATGCTACTTGAAAAAGTTGCCATTTAAATTGGTTCTTGGATAACAGAATTTGAGCTGTAAGATTAAAGAATGTTTTACAATGGTGTAAATACTTTTACAGGACAGAAAGAAGTGCAGTATGAATAGAAAATGCTTGAAGAGTATCGTGTGAAAGAATAGATGTGTGACAATAAAGGGCAAAGAGTACAAGGCTGAGATCAACAAACATATTCGCTGGGCAGTAGAAAATCAAGGTGGTTACTGTGCAAAGAAATGCCAGTATCAGTGCTGGGCCTTAGGAGTATAAATCTGTCAAACACATCTGTTTTGGGCAAACAATTACAAGTCCATTTACTTGTAGTTGCCTTTAAGAAAAGGCAACTAAAAAATAATGAGGCCTTCTTTTTCTATTAATGTATAGGCTACAGAGACATAAGAGATTGTTGCTTTAAATCTAATAACCAATGCAGATATAATAAGGTAGGGCATGATTTTTAAACATATCAAAGAAATGAAGATACAAAGAAATCTAAATAAGCTAAACTCTAGTAAGTGATAAATTCTTCATAGCAGAGAGGAGACCTACTCATTCTTGGTAGAACTGCAGAGAAGGCAGAGGTATCTACCATATTTGATGATGCAAAAAACTAGTCATATCTTTCATAAAATGTAATGGTAACATATGGTCTGGCTGCATAGGGGCTGGTGGAATAGATTAAATTTCTGAGAACACTCAGCTATAGAGTGAACATCCACTTATCCACCTATTCTTTCTCATGAACCTTCACTGCAAACATAAGTAGGCTAAGAGTGGAGGCATATCAGGAGACCTGAGAGATATTTATCAGAAGCACTTCAGGTTTTCAGTGATCAAAGAATAAAAAAAAATGGAGAAGTGAGAGAAATTCTCCCTAAATGTTTTAGGCTTTCAGCTGTCTAAGGCAGGAAGTTGGGCTGAGAGAAATTCCTCTGAGGCATTCTGGGTGCTCCCAGAGTAATGAAATACCCTGCCAAACTAGAAGCAGGGTAATAAGATATAGAAACATTCACTGAGGTTCGGAAAGCTGGTGACAAGACTGAAGGGAAAGAGAACTCATCGGGACCCCCAAATATATATCCTTTGGACTGCAATGAGAAAGCCACAATATCACACATGTACAGTCTTAGTGTAAAAGAATAATTTTGCTTCTTCATTCCCTCTTCTTTTGTTTCTTCTATCTCTTTCCCTTCCTAAACGATTCCATTCTAAAGCCAGTAGATAGGACTAACTCAGGTGTAGAGAGTGATCACAGCAGCCGAAAGTCAGGTTTTGAGGTGATTAGGAGAACACCCATGTGAAAGTGATTGCCTGGAATAGGAGCTGGAGACAGAGCCAGGGTGGAGAGTACAGCTCAGAAAGGTAAGTCAGAGAGTGACATCTGAAATAATATTAACAGTATACTAAAGAGGGAGACATCTGGGTAAGAATCCTTAAGATATTTCAAAACGAGGAGCCCAATTGCCCAATCCAGGCCAAGACAATACATCACATAAACCTTGAGGATAAAATTTAGAGACTCAAGTAGATTTTTCCTTAAGGCAAAGTATAACTTGTTCTCCCATTCCTGTTTTATCGATGCAAGTATAGCAAGTATTATGAGCAAATGCGCAGATACTGCTATGACTAGCCAACAAATATCTAGAGGAATGCATTGTCCATCACTATTTGTGCCCATGACTTGAGACTAATTTGTATTCCATCTAAAGTAGAGGTGGTGTCATTAATAACTACTGCCAGTATTAGTGATAAGTTTCTTATAATCTTCTATCTGTGGGAAGAGGTTTCTGATTATTTGCCTAAACAATGAGTCAATAATTCCTCCAGGTAAAGTGTCTGACTAATCAAAGGTGGGCTTGTTTTGGAGCTCATAGCTGAGTCAGAATTTCTAGTGTTGGTGTATTTTCTGTACACAGAGACACAGAATTTGTGTCTCAAAATACTATTCCTAAAGTGCATGAGGTATTACCCTCAGGCAAATAAGTCTACGCATTCTGTCCACAAAGAAAGTAGTATTTAATATGGGCACATGGAGATTCAGGGAAAAAAGGAATATTTCATTACACAGGCTGGAATCTAGACTTTATGTTAGCAGGGTTACGAATTTGGAACTCTATTTGTTTCTTCCAGGTGGTAAGTAGTATATCCTCTGTCCTATGAAAAGTGAAGAGTTCAAATTTAGAATTATTTATAGTTTGACCAATAGGTTGTAATTTTTTATTCTTTTCTGGGAAAGGGAACACTAGAAATGTCAGAGGTTAATTTGTTTGAGGCCATTTGTTCATGGAGGTGCAAGTGGAAACAACATTGGCTTTAATTACCTATGATTTTGTTTTATGGAATTGAAATTGCCAAAAGTTTTATTATTGAGATATTTTTATGGAGGGCATACCCTGAAGTTAGTAAGATTAAAGGCAGTGGCTACTATATGAGATAACCTAAGAATGGAACTGGAATGAGTATTTTCTGACCTAATTATTATAACAAAAATGGAAGAAAAGAAAAAAAATAACCATTTTGAGTAGACAAATGGATGAGAGTCTATAGAAAACAAAACAATAACAAAAAAAGAGAGGCAAGCAGATGAAAAAAAAATAGAACAGGAATTGAACAGGGATCTCGGTCTGGTGTCTTGATTAACAACTGTTTTCAATCCAAGGGTTTTAGCTTATTTCAATGGTTCGAGGTCAAGTATCTACTTCCAAAGATTAGTGGTTTCTGGAGAATTTCTGTTAATCCTCAATTTGAGGTCACCTTTTGGATTGACCTTCCATTTGTGTGCAATTATGAGTTCTATTTTAGTTGCGAAGTGTGAACATGAGGATTGACTTTTCAAAAGTTGACTGCTATCTCCATTAATTATACCTGATAAGGGTCACTTCAAAGAAGATTCAGGAGCAATTTTTCTCTAATGGTCCTTTCAGTATACAAAATCTCTTCATTGAAGACAGTGATGAGGTTATTTAGGAAGATGTTGTGGGAAGGTAAACTGTTGGTGATATGAGTGGGAATAGTTTATTAGTCACTTGCAATATCATTCTAAGTTGGCATGCAGCAGTGCACAGCCTAGTATTGGAAGTGAAATTTCTAAACACAACAGTCTTCCATTTACCAATTAATAGTTGGATAAGTAATATGCTCCTGCAAGAGTGAATGATACAGCCATGGTGCTGATAGGAGTACCTGTGGCCAAAGGAGCTCCTAAAAGTTTTGCTAATTTTCATTTAAGAATGTCATTGTTCCTTTTAACCTTTCCAGAAGATTGTGGGTAGGAAGGCCAGTGTAGTTTTTGAATAAGGGGTAACAATTTACAGTGGTCTTTTATAATGCTTCCCATAAATTGATGGTTCCCATTCACTTCATATTAAAATGTGTATACTCTAGCTTGGAAACAAAAATTGGCAGCTTTATAGCAACTTTAAGCTGGAGTATTTCAGGAAGAAAATGTTTCAGACCTTTCTAGAAATAGAAGTATAATAACTAAAATATATTCAATCTCTTGGAGAGTTGAAGCTGTATAAAATCCATCTGAAGGTATTCAAAGTGTCTTTCGAGTTTCGATTTCTCACTTTTAAAATATTCCAGTATTATGTTGACAGTTGACACATGACATTAAAATAACCTTAGCTGTCTTTTTAAAGTTTCCCGACCAATGTTGATTTAAGATAATAATCAGTTTGCCTCTAACATGATTAATAGTTTATTGGATAAATTTATGTTCTATCCATTTGAAATCATCTTGGCCTACTAAGGAGTCATTTTGGAAGTACCAAAAGTTATCCAGGTAAAAGGCACAGCTAGATTTTTTTTTCCATTCATCCTTTTTAAAATCAAGGCTAAGCATTGACATTTTATAATGATCTCATTGAATCCCTCTAGATAGTTATCCATTGGAGGTTTAATTAGGAAAATAACCTTGGGTAAGGCTGTCTATTTTTCATAGAGTATTTCCTATTTTCCCTCTAAGCCTCAACCTTTATAATGATCATCTCTCTAGAAAGTGGGAGTTTCTTATGTAAAAGTTCCTTAATGTTTTACCCATTTTTTATAGGTTTTCCAGCAGATAAAAATATCTTTGTATTACTAAAACATCTCAAAGCTCATGTACTACTCCACGGGCCTACCTGTTATCTGCATATGTTTGTTCTCTGGATCTTCAACTAGTTGACAAATTCTAGCAAGCACAAGAAGTTCTGCCATCTAAGCTGATTTTATGTCAGGCAGAGAGGATAATAGTCTAAAGAAAATCTTAAATTATTAATAGCATATCCTTCTTGAAAATGTCAAGATTCACTTTTAAATTATGATCCATCCACAGATAATATTAGTTTGGGGTTTTCATAGGGAATCTCTTAGACCTGAGCAAGATACAGAATGCTGTGACATTTCCCTTCTTCTGTGGCAGAATTCCAGGTGTTGCTATCATTAATAGTAATGTGAGAGGGAAAGAGCAACAAAATCTCACAAGCAGAAAATGAGCTGGCTGAAGTGGATTGCATGTTCCCAGTCAGTAGTAATGTCTTCACTGTGTGAGAAAACATGAGGTCAACTGGAGAGCCTAGAATTAGTTCAACACAATCACTGACAAGTTTTGAAGCACTGGCTATTTCCCTAAGACAAAGGAGAAAAATTTTAACAAATGGGTCAAGGGTGAAGCTACAACAAGACATAGATTTTGGATGGTTTACATGAAGTTGAGTTAAGAACCCAAGAATTCAACAAATTATTCATTCACAAATAGACAAAAGCAACATTTTCTGTAGTTATTGATACCTAGAGAAGGAGGCTATTGAGGAAACTTCTTTGGGTTATAGAAGGCTTGGTTACGTTGGAGTGCTCAGATGGGAAGATCTCTTATTGAGAAATTAGTCAATTCATAAAGTAGCATCACAGTCCCAGAAAAAAAAATGTCATCTATTGTCTAAAATATTCAGTAAACTTAAAAATCCTTTCAGTTTTGTGAAAGGTCTCTGATACATTTGAATAGTATCTAGTTTTTATCAAGAGAGAGTAGTTTTCCCTCCTTAAATAGGTCATATCCTGCATTATAAACTGTATTTTAGCAAAATTGTGATTTATCCTTTGAAACTTTCTCCTAAGGCTTAGAAGAAGTAAATGGAATAATTTTAACCATTTGCCTTTTCTCTAAATAAAGTAGAAGGTTAGCTATATATTGTATCACAACTCACCTTGTGTCTAAGGTATGTATTCTTCAGTTGCTTATATACCTGATCTTGGGAAAGATGGACCTTGGAGGCAATTGGTATTTTGAAGGTCTTAGGAGAGCTTTTGGGGATGAGTCAAAATGTTTGGACAAAGAAAAGAGGTGAGATGAGTAAAGGGAGGTGTGGAAGGAGAGAGCTCAGAAGCATAATTGGGTAGAGGGAGAGCTGGATCTAGGGTGTCTATTGGAGGACAAAAAATGAGAGGATTTACTAGAAACATAATTATATTTTGTTAAATTGCTTTGTGGCTGCTTATGTCTGTCAAATTTTCCATTAATTTTTGATCAAAAAATCTTTTTTTTACATTTTGACCCAGAATTTTGTTTAGAGGCCATTAAATACCAATGAAATAAATGCTGACTATTGGGCCTGGGAGATCTTGTCTTCTTTCTTTTCTAAGATAATTTCGAAGTGAATAATTTTGTTCGAGTCAAATGTTCCTAGAAGTGACTGTTGAAGGCCCAAATCATCCTTGTTGAAGTTAGGCCATTTAGAGAGATGGCTATAAGAATTAATATTGCAACAAGTATGCATACAAGAAGGAGATCTTCCTGGAAGAGATGTTTAGAATTAAATTTATATTTAGAATTAGATCTCATGAGAGCAGCAGACAATCAAAAGTGATGCTTTTACACTTTGAATCTTGGGCCTCCAGCCTGACAGTTGGCCACCCACCAAGGCAAACCTGACAATCTAAAGCCCCTTCCCTAACCCCGTCCCCTTATCAAAAAGAAAACCAGAAAGAGCACTTAACATCAAAGTTAAGTTCTCAGGACAAAAGAAGATCAAGAGAGAAGGAGAAACTCATTTGGTTATATTAATGACTGTACTAGTCAGAATAATAACTCCCCCAAAATGTATACATCCTAAAGTCTGGAACCTGTAGACTATATTACCTTATGTACCAAAAAATTTTGGAGGATGTGATTATGTTAATGATCTTGAAATGGGGAGATTATTTTGTACTATGCATGATGCCTCAATGCAATCATAAGGGTCCTTATAAAAGTGATAGAGTTAGGAAGGTCAGAGTTAGAGATTTGAAGTGTTGTACTGTTGCCTTTGAACATGACAGAATGGGCAAAACGTCAGGGAATATAGATGGCTTTTAGAAGCTGGAAAAGGCAAGGAAATGGACTGTTCTCTAGTGCCTCCAGAAATAACACAGTCCTGCTGACACCTTCATTTTGGCACACTGAAACTCATTTTTGACTTCTGATCACCAGAACTAAGAGATAATTTAAGCAGCCAAATTTGTGAAGATTTGTTACAGCAGCAACAAAAGGAATTTATACAGTGACCCACAGTGAAATGTGCTCAACTTGACACTGGTCTGTGGAGAAACACAAACTTTCTGGACTATGAGGCCAGGTTGAACAGCAGGCTTTTAGGGTCTATGCCTGTGTTATACACTGTGATTCCTAGTGTGGGATTGTTATAAGAGAGACACACTTATATACTCTAATATGAAGTGAGAAAAAGCAAAGTCATTATATGACAACATAAAGCAAAAGAAAGATGAATGATCTAAAGCTGAAGAATTTAATCACAGCAAAGGATGGTTTGATAGTTTTAGAAAGAGGTTTGGCTTTAAAAATGTCAAGATAAATGTCAGTATAAATGTCAAGTTGTTTGGCTTAAAAAATGTTAGGCAGGATATCTTCCTGAATAGAATTTTAATGCAGACAAAAGTTGTCTATTCCAGAAAAAAAATCCACAAAGGAAATTTCTTAGTAAGGAAGAGAAGGAAGTACCAGGATTTAAGGAAGGAAGGTGTCTGAGTGTTCTACTGGCCCCCAACACAACATCTCTAATTCATCCCCTAGCAGATCATAAGGACCTTTAAGTCTCATTTCACACAGAGCTCAATAGAAAGGATTGTCAATTCTGTGGATGAGAACCCAAATAAAGAGAATATCACAAAAATCTGGAAGGATTACGTAATTAAAGATGCCATTGATATTATAGAAAAAGCCACGAAAGCCATCAAGCCTGAAACAATAAATTCCTGGCAGAGAAAACTGTTTCCAGATTTTGTACATGACTCCAAGGATTTACAGCAGAGCCAATCAAGGAAATCATGAAAGAAATTGTGGATAAGTCAAAAGAAAGGTAGGGGGTGAAGGGTTTTAAGACATGAATCTTGAAGAAATTCAAGAGCTAACAAACACCGCACTAGAGGAATTAACAGAAGATGACTTGATGGAGATGAACGTTTCTGAATCAATGCCAGACAAGGAGGAAGGGGACATGGAGGGAGCAGTGCCAGAAAACAAACTGACGTTAGACAATCTGACAAAAGGGCTCTGACTATTCAAGACTAATTTCGATTTCTTTTATGACGTGGGCCCTCCTATGATATGAGCACTTAAACTAAAGTAAATGGTGGAAGAATGATTGGTATTACATAGAAATATTTTTAGAGAAATAAAAAAGCAAAAAGTCGGGAAAAAATTAAGATACGTTTTCATAAAGTTACAACATATGTAACTGGCTCTCCTATCTTCCCTTCCACCTCTGCAACCACTGAGACAGCAAGACCAACCCCTCTGCTTCCTCCTCCTCCTCCTCCTCCTCAGCCTGCTCCACATGAAGATGATGAGAATGAAGACCTTTATGATGATCCATTTCCACTTAACGAATAATAAACATATTTTCTCTTCCTTATGATCTTTTTAATATTTTCTTCACTTCTTAAGTGAAGTATCATAAGAATGGAAAAACAAACACCACATGTATGCACCATTAAGTTGGAACCGATTGATCAACACTTACGTGCACATGTGAAAATAACATTCACTGGAAATCAAGCAGATGAGGGGAAGTAAATGGGTAAATTCACACCTAATGGGTACAATGAGCGCTATCTGGGTGCAAAACGTTTGTACCCCTGTAATATTCTGAAATGTTTTAAAAAATAAAGAACCCTGACAGATACAGAAAGTATAAAATGAACACCCAACATCATTTTGGCCATAATGTAAATGCTCAGAGAATGATAGGAAACACCTTAGAAGCTAGCTCTAAGGTACTCCCACTATCTGCCAAATCTGGGACAATATAAGCAGCAAAATAACTAATGATATTAGTTTATTTATTTATTCAATTATATATTTTATATATATTAAAATTAAATATATTAAAGTATATATATTAAATATATGCAATAACAAATATATAAATATATATAAAAACATATATAATATATTAAAATCAAATATATATTATATAGTCAACCAAATATATATTTATTCAATCAATTAAATAAATAGGAAACCATGAGACCACACTTGTATAAATAATTATTGAATAAAGCAAATATTTGATATTTACCTAGTGGAGAAGCCTTACCATCCTAATGAAGTAATCAAAGTGCACACCACCGACAAGGGGACATATTGAAATGTGCCATCTGATAGGATACATTGAAATCAATACATCATTTCTCCTGAATTTAATCAATAGACTATTAGATAAACACCCATTGAAGGACATTATACAAGATATTTGCATAGTAACCCTCGCAAGTGCCAAGGTTCTGAAAGTCAAGGAAAAATTGAGAAATTATTCCAGGTAGGAACTTAAAAAAAATTCATTATTTGATTCTGAACTAAATCTTTCTTCTATAATCACAATTAGCAAAGCTTGAATAGAGTTTGGATATTAGGTGATTGTATTACTCTACTCGGATTGATTGCTAAAACAGAATAGCATAGCCTCGGTGGCTTAAACAACAGAAATTCATTTTCTCACAGTTCTGGAGCCTGCAAGTCCAAGGTGCCATTATGTTAGTTTCTGGTGAGGCCTTTCTTCCTGGCTTATAGACAGCCACTTTCTTGTTGTGCCTCAAAGGGCCTTTCCTAAGAACATAAGTCTCATTGGATTAAGTCCACACCCTTTTGACTCATTTAACCTTAATTACCCCTCTAAAGGCTCTTTCTCCAACAGCCATACTGAGGGTTAAGGATTTAAAATATAAATTTTTCACTCCATACATTGGTAGAAATGTAATAATGTTAATTACCTGATTTTTATGCTTGTAGTGTTATTCTATAGGAGAATGTTTTTCTTATAAAAGCTACACTTCAAGTATTTCAGTAGTAATGGGACATCATGTTGGCAACTTATTCTCTAGTAGTTGAGGGAAAAAGTTCTTTGTACTGTATTTGGAAATTTCTATACGTTTGTCAGTGTTCTAAAAATAAAATAAGGTAAAATAAAATTCCAATCATGAAAAACAATGAGATAAATCCAAATTGAGAGACAGTCTATGAAACAATGGACCTCTTCATTTCATAAGGATTAGTGTTATTAAGGACATGACTACTAAATAAAAGGCATGAGCCTGTTTGGAAAAGCACAGGAGGGGATACCATAAATAAAGGTACTACAGACGTGAGCATAATTTCAATACAGATAATAATTTTTAACAATGTTAATTTTTTAAAATTTGATCAGTATTTTGTGGTTATGTAAGATAATGTCTTTGTTGTTAAGATATGCATGTGCAAATATTCAAGGTGACAGTGCATGATATCTGCAACTTACTTGCAATTTTTTTCAGAAAAAAATAATGAACAAAATTTAGGGAAAATACAGGAAAAATATGTGACTTTAGGTACATAAATTATAAGAGCTATTTAAAATATTTTGCAGCTTTTATGAAGATCAGATTTTTTTCAAATTAAAAAATATAATTAAAAAATAATAACCCCCTAGAAATAAAAATGGGAGGCAATATCCTGCTCACAATAGCACTCTAAGAACAAATTTAATAAGAAAATTTTAGGGCCTATATGAAGAAAACTAAAAGACTTTACTGGGAGATATAATGCTCTGAAAGAAGTAGAGAAATTATTATTAAACCACAATAGTAATCACAAAAAAAATTGAAAATAGATACGAGATTGCCTTTTCCTCCCACCAATTTGAAAACTAAATCTCAAAATTATATTTACAAGTATTGTAAGTCTATGAAGAAATGAGCTCTCTTATATCCTACTTAAGGAATTTCATGAATTGGTTTAATCACTCTTTTCAACAATTGTAGAATGATATAAAATGCATAGTACCCACATTCTTCAGGTTTTCCAAATCCTTTAAAGGGGTGTGAAGTCCCTCACCTGTTTTCTTAGAGATCTATTCTCCTCTCTTTCCTCACTTTACTCAGGGTGCCTGAACCAAGGAAACACTGATGGGAGAAACATTGATGGGAGGCTGTAGTCAGGCAAAGGGAGTATTTCTACCTCTATCTCTGGCTGGAAATCTCTGTAGCTTTAAATCCGCACCATGCTCTCCAGCTGTGATCCCAGCTCCCATTCAACAGTAAGCCCTAATTCTTGGCAGATGGTACCACTACCCCCTATTTTGTCCTTTAAACCCAAGGGGGGATAGCAGCTTCAAGCTTTTGTGAATTTCTGAGTTGCCTCATTGCCCCATTTGTCTTTCAAACAGGTTCTTGAAAGTAGATTTGTAACTAGTTCCTAATTTTAAGTAATTTCCATTGTACCACTTGGGTTGGGTTTTGTCTTATTGATGGGATCTTGATTTATACAAGTATACATCCTTCCTATAGGACTGTATCCTAAAGACATATTACATTAAACATCTGCTTGAGATTGCTCATCACAGTCCATTGAAATACAAAAGGTAAGAAGCATTTAAATATCCAAAAGTAGTTTATTGGTTAAATATATAGTTCATTCATATTAGGCAACACAATGTAGCTACCAAAAATTTTATTTTTAAGTTTTTATGTTTTGGAAAGTTGTTCAGCCCATGAAATTTAATAGAGAAAAAACCAAAAAAAGCCAAAAAAACAGTTTCCAGGTTTTGTAGTATCCTGACATGAGCAACTGGAATAAATTTTTAGTATTGATTTTCTAATTGTTGGAATTATAGGCCATCATGATATTTTTATATTTCTCATCTTTGGCAAAAATATATTTGATTCTATATTATTAAGCAATAACTATGATTTAAAAGCCTCTGCAAATGGCTCTCTTTGCATTTCCTAAAGGAGCTGAATAGTGTTGCATTAACTTAGAGTCAACATTAAAGACAAGTCAACGTTAACATGCTGTTTTTCATTCCTGACACATTGAAGCAATTATAGTCTATCCTCACTGTTCATACAGTCTGCTTTTTCAAATTTACCTGGTCACTAAAATATATTCAGGACCCCCAAGTCGATACTCATGTGCTTTCTCCATCATCTGAAAACGTGCAAATCAGTGAAAACTGAGTCATCAGATGCACATGTTTCTAGCTGAGGTCTAATAAGGCTGTGCTCTGCCTTTTTATCTCAGCTCTCATACTGTAAACATGTCTCCTGGTCTGTTTAGTACCACTTTGTTTTTTATTTTTGCACTTTTGGGGGGCAATTTTGGTGTTTAAAATGGCCCCCAAACATAGTGCTAAACTGCTTTCTGGTGTTGCTAATTACGAGAAAGCTGTGATGTGTCTTCCACAGAAAATGCATATGTTAGATAAGCTTCATTCAGCCATGAGTTATACTGCTATTGGTCATGAGTTCAACAATAATGAGTCAACGACATAAATTAAATAAGATGTCTTTAAACAGAAACACACATAAAACACGGTTATGTATTGATTGGTTGATGAAAATGCGACCCGATGGTCACAAGAACCTAACCCTGTGTTTTCCCTAACAGCAATGGTTCAGTAATCATTAATTCACTGTGAGTAATTTATTGTGGGTTATAGCAAAAAACAAGAATCAACTGTTTTGGACCTAGTTTCCTAAGTAGTTTCTTTACGGTTTCTAAATAAAGTTATACCTTTCCCAAAACTCTTTCAGCAAAATGCCATTCATTTACAACAGTATTTTCTGAAGCACACTCTGCAGAGTCCTCATGTTTTATGGTAATCTCTCTGCAGACACTTTTATGTGGAACAAAGGAGAGCGAGAGATAATCTCTGTATCTTCTGTCCCAATCTTTCAATTGTACCTTTGGCTTCATCTGTTTTACATGTTGAGGCTCCATGTTGGATCTTATTCACATGGTTTCTTCTGATAATACAGAAAAGAAAAGAAAGTCACAGGTCTAAAGACATTTTATAGTCGAAGATGATAATGCTCAAATTATTAATATAATAATTATTTTAAACTTAGAAAACTTGAAATAGAGTGTTTATGTCTTACGATGAAATCCTAGATGCCAAGTAATTATAACTATATAATAGAAAAGACATGCCTTTTTCTGTATTGAATTTTTCAGTAAATTTACTAATTTATTCAAAATTAATAAATATTAATTCAATATCTTAATGAAATAATTAGGTCTTGAACAAGAATACTGACAGCGGTAATGAAGAAGAGAAAATTAACTATAATGATTTCATCCAAAAAGGAGATTCCTGGCAACCGTTTGAACAGCAGAGAGTGACCAAGGATAGGAGTATGTAAAGGTCACTCAGAGATGGCTTCAAGCGAAAACAATTGATGAGCCTGTGGGCAGGATGGGAGGGACTTGTTGGGTGATGGGGTCAGGGTCGACATTAAGAAACAGCACCAAAAAAAGAAGATACATACCTGATTTGAATGGGAAAGTATTGGTGGACTTTTTTTCTTTTATGTGTGCAATTAGTTGTTGAAATATGTAAACTCAGGGAGATGTTCAGCAAGAAATTGGAAATAGAGAAATTGGAGGTAGAAAGGCAAGACAACCATGAACATATTTTGGGAGATTTTCACATTTTAGGAATACTACTAATTTATGTTGAGAAGTGTCAGTTGAGTTTTACAATTGGGTTAACAATTTTAGGGGGAAAAGTTTTATTCTGAAAATGTAAAGAAACTGTAATTGATTATTAAACGTCCGCAAAGGTAGCATGTCAGTTTAGCTTTCTCCTGAGAGAGAAAAGGAAATGATACAGTCTCAATGTGAAGTCTTCTATGCCTGATTCCTGATGGCATTGCTAAGTGTTGTTCAGGGTAAATATACATCACGGTTTCTCTTCTTTCAACAAATGAAAATAATCTAATGATATCATAAATAAACAACAAATACTGAGACCTTATTAAGGTAAAATTATATTCCAGTATATATATCTCTAAAGAAATTAGTGTCTTCTCTCTTCCTCTCTCTTTTTTTCTCTCTCTCTCTCTCCATGCTTAGGCATTAGTTAGTAATCTAATGCCTAAGCAAATATAAAGCAAACTACATACTTTTCTTAAACTCTGGTTAACATATATATTTTAGAGTAAATTCTAATCACAAGGCTATAGAAATATTAAATAAATGATGTAGGTTCTGACCTCAAAAATCTCTGTCCAGTAGGAAGGCAACAATAAACCAAATGTTACAGTATAGTTTGAATACTATGGGAAATTTTTGCTTAGCATATGCATTAAGAAAATAAAGGCTTGTTGGTCAAACATGAGGGATTTGGAGGTAATGAATAGTTATTATCACATATATGAAAGTCATTTGTAATTACTTCAAAATAACATAAACTTTAGACACATGATTATTGTGTGCCCTAGAACCCATTAAATGAAAATTTATCTGGGAAAAGTATAAGTCTATGCAAAGAATACACACCCCCACACACACACTCACATGCTTTAGTCAAATTTTGGATCTGAAGATCACTCTGGTATAAAAATTTCAAGTTGCTTGACAACTGTGTCATAGTTGTTGGGAATTAGCACTGATATATTTTGAAGCTTTTTCTGATGAAAAGCTGAGTGAGCAGACACATAATCCCTTGACTCCTAAAGAAACTGGCCAGAAGCATTGAAATGGAGGACATAATAGTTGGATTAGATCCTAAACAGTGAGTTTGGAGAACCCACAGATGATGGCTATTGAGTAAAATATGATGTTCTGAAAGAGAACGTGTTAAAAAGGGGGTTGAAATCTAATTATTAGTCACAGTTTTTAGCTTAGATTAAATTTTTTAAAGACCTGCCCATCATTCCACTAATTCATCCTGAGAATGAGGAAGATCTAGACTCCACATCATTACTCTAGTTATTCAGGTTTTCTAAAGCAGCCATGTGGGAATTGCAACGGATAAATGCTCTTGGAGTTCCCATGATAAAGAGGGCATTTTTTTTTCTGGGAACTGAGGATGATTTCATAGAGGAAAAGGCTTGAATTAGATTGTACAAACCAACAGATACCTAAAAGCAGTATCAGGGAGAAAATACAAGGAAGGTGATGTGTGTTTGATATTGGAATTTAAAATATCCCATTTTTTATGCTTGAATCCAATTTCTGAATTCATTATTTTTAACTTTAACAGTTTCATGAATAAAATAAAGAAACACTAGGAACTGAAGACTTGCTGATCTTTTGCCCTAAAATACCATCTTTGAGAAACTGCTTTCGAGAGACTTTGGCATTTCAAGTTAAGGTCTTATTTGGCAGCATTGCTCTCTTCTCTACATTGTTCCAGGAAAGTGTGGAGTTTAAGGAAATGGAATTTTTATACCCTTTTTATCCCCTTGGCTACCGATGCACTGATATTTTGGCACTCCCAGTAAGATCGCAGAGCTTTTCTGCAGTGCGTTTTATTTTTAGAAAATTCCTTTAGCTCTCTCTGCTTCTGTCAAGTTTCACACAGGTGACAGACACAGACACACAGACACACACACACACACACACACACACACACGCACACGGAGACAGTAGAGAAAATCCCTTTTTATAGATGTACTTCTGAGGAGTTACAGAGTTTTCTCTCTTATACTAGGCAAACTGGGTTTGAAAATTTTGTTCAAAGTTTCCGTAAGGCACATATTCTGACAAATAAACTTCATTATTGATGTATTCACAATGTATCATTACAGTTTCCTATTTTATTGAAGTAATAATTTCTTAAAGGAACTTACTAGTAATAACAATAATTACTATTCTTTCACAATTTCGGCTCTCAGGATTTATTCAATCATTTTAATTTAATACTGCCTCTTATGGATACAATTTTATAGGTGGAATAACATAATCTTATCAGAGCAAAGAAATATCAATGAACTGTGTGTGAAGTTTAAAACCACTATCTTTAATGCCAAATTATTTTATTATTAGCCCCCAAAAGTCTTATTAAAACAAAGACTCTCTTAAGAAAAACTTGTAGCTAATTCAAAGTTATACTTCAAAGCACCCTCCAATTTCCCCCAAAAAATGGAAAATAGAAGGGAAGGTGGGGGAGATTTAACAATTCAGTAAGTAGAGTGGGAACCCCTTATTTCTATAGCTTCCAGGATAACAAGGATTCTAATTCTAGACACATTAAAAAGTGTTCTAACATGATTTGTTAGATAATAAAAAATGAATTAATAAATATGTTATGCACAAGGAGAATTTTAAAAGGACAGGCCTCTATTCTATCAAAACTGTGGACTGCACCTTTGAAAAATAATCTCTGGGTATTAAGACAACTCCTTTAATAAAACAGTTGTCCTTCTCTGTCCAATAAATACCTCATATGCACAACATGCCAATGTCTGGAACAAAATAGTATATAATAATCCTTAGGAGATTTTCTTGACAGATCAAAGTATCACATTAAGCAAGTATGCTGTATTTAACACCACTAGTAAATACATATATGAATAGTATACAAATATGTGTATGCCTTGAATTTTATTTTATATGCTGTGACTTGTAAAACTTAGCCATCAAAAATATTAATAATCAAATCTTATCATTTTCTTATGTTGATTATAAATGTGATAGTTAATTTTGTGTCAACTGCATTAGGGTATGCCTAAATATCTTGTTAAACATTTTTGCAGTGTGTTAGTAAAGATATTTCCTGATGGGATTAGCATTTGAATCAGTGAAGCCCTGAAGTATCCTGCGCTCCCCACTGCGGAGATGCCACCCAATATGAGCAGGCATCAAGCAGTTGGGTGAGGGCCTGAACAGAAAAAGAAAGGCAGAGGAAAGAGGAATTCTCACCTTTTTCTTCCTGCCTGCTGCTTGGGGTGGAACATTTCATCTCATGTTCTCCAGCCCCCAGACTGGTATTTACACCATCTCTCCTGATTTGACAAAATCAATTAGTTATAACATAAAATGGAAAGTGCTCACAAAGCACTTCTGTCTATTGAAGTATAGTGGTTGATAGTTGTCTTGAAAAAAAGCATTTCATAGTTTTTTGAGCTGCAAACTGAACCAGCTAATTGTTTTTCCCCATTAAGAAGCAATTTTATTTTAAAGAATGGTTTATAATCTCACTCTTGTCATTCGGGTCTGTGTATTTGGCATGTATTTTCTAGAAAATGAAAAAAATGAACATTCCACTCCAAGTAACATAACTAAAAGTATTTGTTAATGTTGATAAAATTTGAGCTTTTATTGTGAAAACTGAACTTTTGGAAAACACGTATCAATGACTACGAGCTTGACAGCCTTTCAATACAAACGTTCCTACCAGCTAGTCCTTGTTTATATTCTGCAAGCTTTTACAGTTACCTTTGTTGACAAAGTTGATTTTCATGGAGGCAACTTCTGACAAGGTCTGAATGGATGCTATTTTAAAAATATTTTCTAACTAAATGTGCCAAGTTGGCCATGGTAGCATGTGCCTGTATACCCAGTTACTAGGGAAACTGGGGCAGGAGGATTGCTTGAGCCCAGGAGTTTGGGACTACAGTGAGGGATGACTGCACAACGCACTGTAACCTGGACAACAGAGTGAGACCCCATCTCCAAATAAATTAAAAAATAAATAAATGTGTCCCAGTTTAAAAATTTTGCACAAATCAGTGAACCAATATTTTCCAATTGAGAAATGTACAGCATTGCAAAATTTCGTGCTGGTAAAATGTGCATTCAAATTCAAGATAGACCAATGGATTTTAATGTATCAGTGGATGAAGAATTCAGTGGTATTGTTTCAGTTAACACATTGTAACTAACCTTTAATAAAGTACCACTTGTGGAGTTTTGACATAATATCAAAGAAGACTATCCACTGTCACCTAAAGATGTTACCTAGAGATTACCTGCCACGAGGAATATGCGTTTTACTGAAAACATTTATTCCATCAATCTCCACTCCTTTCAGAAAATGACTGGCCACAGAGAACTCTTCACTCTGAAGATTGAACAAGTTTTTTCTCTTCTGATATCTTCTCAAATTGCTTACTACTTACAGCCAAACAAGGACATGAAAATAAATGTACATGAAGACTAATTAGAAAGTTGCCACCACTTCCAAAAATCCCATTCTAATAATTAGAACATTTGTTGATCACACACTGTCTCAGAGTTTCTTCCTTTTCCTCTGTAAAATTATTATTATTTTTATTTATTTATTTATTTTTAGGCTGGTCAAGTAAAATGGGAGTGGAGATGAAACAAAGGAATCTGTAACTGGTTGTGGTCA
>CAUYSK010063997.1:0-17517 GCA_963575035.1 Avahi laniger | reverse complement strand
AGAGTGCAATGTGCACCACGCAATGGGATGGACATATTTGAAACCTGGACTGAGGGGGGGAGGGGGGGCAAGGGCAACACACGTAACCTAAACATCTGTACCCTCATATTATGCTGAAATAAAAAAAAAAAAAAAAGAATTTCACTGCATTCTATGAATGGATGTTGACGAGGAAGGAGAGAATTGCTAGTTTCCATGTCATCTTACCAACATAAAAACGTACTTCAACAAGCTTTCGCTCTCTCTCCTACTACATCAATTTTTTTCTATTTTAACCCAACTACTAACCCAACTTCCCTCATTTATTTGTCTCTCCATGGAGCAAAATGCATCAAAAATCATCTATACTCAATGTCTCCAATTCCTTTTTGTTCTGTTCTTCCATTCTTCAAACTGGCTTTTGCCTTCTACCTCTCCATTAAAACTGCTCTTTGTAAAAGTTATGCAATGATATCCATATTGCCAACTCCAATAGTCGATTTCCAGTCCTCATGTTACCCAGCAGAGCAATAACATTTGACAAATTTGATCTCTTCTTCTTTCTCTATACACTTCATTAACTTGGGTTCGAAGACATCCCCCATGCTGATCCTCTTCAGTCTCCATTGCATGTTCTATTTCATCCACACAAACTTCTTAGTTTTTGAATGCTGTAGGACCCAGATTTTGGTCTTCTCTTCTTGTTTTTCACTTACGCCATTAAAGATACCATTTATTCTGCTGGTCTTAAACACTATTTCTTTGAGGACGACTCTAGTCCAGGTACATCTCCAAATTCCAGCATCATGTATCCAGCTGTCTACTCAACATATCCTCTTAAAAATCCAACTGACACCTCAAACCTAACATATCCAAAGCTAAACTTCTACCTGTGTACCTATGACCTGTTTCCCCAGCCCTCCTATCACAGCCACCAAGATGTACAAGCCAGAAGCGTGTGAGTCATCCTTGCCTCCTCCTTCCCCCCATGCCCCAAAACCAATCTGTCAGGGAAATTGTTGTCTGTGTTGTTGTTCTACCTTTAAAATATAGCCAAAGACAAGCAAGCAATAGGAAGAAATATTGACAAAGACTAAAACTAATTTTGAAAAGAAGGACAAAAGTCTTAAAGCCTTAGGAACGTGGGGCAATTTTAAAAAGAGAAAACTCAAATTACCAACATCAGGAGTGAATTAGCCCAGATCCTACAGACATTAAAATAAGAAAGATATTATGCATGACTATATGTCAAAATAGTGTACGATTACATGAAATGGAAAATTCCTTGAAAAACACATATTACCAAAGCGAACAAGAAGAAATTGAAAATCTATTTCAAGAGTGAATGTTCATCAAAAGCAGAAAAAAAAAATTGGAAATCTATTAAAAACCTTCCCACAAAGAAGTCATCAATATAGTTGACTTTACCAGCGAATCCTTCCAAACAGTTGAGTTAGAAAAACACCAAATTTTTACATACTCTTACAATTCTTTTTTTTTTGAGGCTAACATAACTTTGAAGACCAAATCTTACAAAGACATTACAAAAAAGGAAATAAGTTAATCTCTCTCACAAACATAATTTCAAAAATCCAAAACAAAATTTTAACAAATGCTTTCTTTCAATTTTGTACAAATGCTCTTGCCAATGCTATTAGTCAAGAAAAATAAAATTATAAGAATTGGAAAGGAAGAGACAAACATACCATTATTCACAGACAACATGACTGTGTCTAAAAATCAACCTAGTAGAAATAATTAATAAATTTTCAAAGATGCTTGATAAAAGGTCAATATGAAAAGTGTTTCTAAACAAAAACATAAGATAATATTTTATAAAGATTCTTGTTATAATAATCTGAAAAACATCATATATGTAGGAACAAATTTAATCTAAAAAGCAAGGTTTATACAATAAAAACTACAAAATTTTAAGAGAAATTAACAATGATCTAAATAAATGCATGCCTATATCATGTTCATAGATTAAATCATTCAACATTGTAAATATACTGATTTTTCCCAAATCAGTGTTCAGGTTCAAGGTAATTTCAATTAAAATGCAAGCAATTGTTCTGTGGAAATTTACAGACTAATTATAAAATTTACATAGAAATGCAAAGGACAAAAAATAGCCTGGAAGATCTTTAGGAAGAAGAAAAAAGCTGGATGACTTAAATTGCAAGAAAAATATCCATTATAATTACAAAAATAAAATAAAAAAAAAAAAGACAGAAGTCAGGGAAGTATTTGTGTTAGTATAAACTAATGGACTAATGCACGAGAATAGATCCTAGAAACAGATCTAAACATATTATCATCTGATTGATAACCAAGATGACAAAACAATGCTGTTCAGAAAGACTCATATTCTTAATAAATGTTGTTGCATATAGGAGAAAAGGGAGAGATTTGGTAGATCCCATGCCATGTTACCAACACAAGAACATACTGCAGGAACTTTCCCCTCTCTCTATTAGATATTCATCAGTGAAAAAATGAATCCTGAGCCTTATCTCAGCCCATAAGCAGAAATTTAATTCCAGATGGATCATTAACCAAATATGACAGTTGAAACAATACAAAAATTAGAAGAAAACATATAATAATATTTTATGACCTTGAGGTAGGTAAAGATTTCTTAAACAGGGCATAAAAACCACAAACTATATTTTGTTTTCTTAAAAATTAAGAACTATTAAAATCACACCCTTAAAAGAATAAAAAAGCAATACACAGAGTGGGAGACATTTGAAATAAAAATATGACAAAGGACTCTGCATAGCTTTCTATTGCTACCATAAGAAATTTCTAAAAACAGCAATTTAACAACACAAATTTATTATCTTTTAGTTCTGTAGGTGATGACAGGATGCTAACACAGATCTCACTGGGTGGAAATCAAGTTATCAGCAAGGCTGTGTTCTTTTCTGGAACATCTAAGGGAGGGTCCAGTTTCTTGCTCTTTTGGGTGGTTGGCAAAATTCACTTGCTTACAGTTATAGGGTCAATGTCCCTATTTCTGTGCTGGTTGTCAGCTGGCAGACATTCCCAGTCTCTCAAGGTTGCCACATTCCTTGGCTCATTGGGCCCCTTCTTCCATCTACAAAGCCAGCAATGGGGGGCCAAGTCCTTCTCCTGTCACATCTCTCTGGCCCTCTCTTCCACATTCTTCTACTTTGAAGAATTATTTATTATCTTGGGCCTATCTGGATAATCCAGAATAATCTCTCCATCTCAAGGTTCTTAACCTTAATCACATTTGTGAAGTCTCTTTTGTCATGGGAGGTAACATATTCACAGATACCAGGGATTTGAATGTGAACATTTTTGGCTTTTATGGGTTTTTTTTTTTTCAGTTTAGTTTAGTTTTTTTTTTTTTTTGGTTTGTTTTTTTTCTAATTTCAATAGATGTAGGGGATACAAGTGTTTTTTGTTATATTAATAAATTGTGTAATGCTGAAGTTGGGGATTTTAGTGTGCCTGTCATGAGAATAGTGTACATTTTACCCAATAGGTAGATTTTTATCTCTAACCCTCATCCCACCCTCCCTTCTTAGTTTTAAATGTTGATTACAACACTTTATGACCATATATACTCCTTGTTTAGCTCGCACTTATAAGTGAGAACATGTGGTATTTGCTTTTCCATTCCTGAGATACTTCATTTAGGATAATAGTCTCTAGTTCCATCCAGATTGCTGCAAAAGACATCATTTCATTCCTCATTGTGGTTGAGTGGTAATCCATGGATGTGTATATGTATATATACACTTATACTTACATACACCATATTTTCTTTATTCACATATCAGTTGATGGGCACTTAAGTTGATTCCGTGTCTTTGAATTGTGAATTGTGCTGCAATAAACATTAAGGTGCAAGAGAATTTTTGTAAAGTGACTTTTTTCCCTATGGGTAGATACCCAGTAGTGGGATTACTGGATTGAATGGTATAGGTCTACATTTAGTTCTTGAGGAATCTCCATGCTGTTTTCAAAGAAGGTTGCAATAGTTTACATTCCCATGAACAGTGTATAAGCATTCCCTTGTCACCACATTTGTTTCAACATTTATTGTTTTTTGATTTCTTAATAATGGCCATTCTGACGGGTAAGGTGATACCTCATCATGGTTTTAATTTGCATTTCCTTGATAGTGCTGTTGAGCATTTTTTCATGTTTGTTGACCATGTGTCTATCTTCTTTTGAGAAACATATGTTCATGTCTTTTACCCACTTTTTCATGGGCTTATTTATTTTTTTAACTGTGAATTTGAGGTCTTTGTAGTTTCTGGATGTTAGTCTTTTGTCAGATGTAGTTTGCAAATATTTTCTCTCATTCTCTAGGTTGTCCATTTACTCTATTAATTATTTCCTTTGCTGTGTAGAAACTTTTTAGATTAATTAAGTGACATTTATTTATTTTTGTGGTTGCCGTATTTCCTCTTGGGGTCTTAGTTATAACTTCTTTGCCTAGGCCAATGTACCAAAGTGTTTTCCTAAGATTTCTTCTAGAATTTTTATGGTTTCAGGTCTTACATTTCAGTATTTAATGTATCTTTAATTAACTTATATATAAGGTAAGAGATAGGGATCCAGTTTCATGATTGTGCATGTGGTCATCCAATTTTCCCAGCACCATTTATTGAATAGGGAGTTCTTTCCTGAGTCTATGTTTTTGTCTGTTTTGTCAAAGATCAGGTGGTATTTGTATTTTTTCTGGGTTCTCTATTCTGATCCATTGGTCTATGTGTCTACCTTTATACCAGGACCATGCTGTCTTGGTTACCATAACTCTGTAGTAAAATTTAAAGTCAGGTAATGTGATACCTTCAAACTTGTTCTTTTTGCTTAGGATTGCTTTGGCTATTTGGGCTCTTTTTGTTTCCATAAGAAGTTCAGAATTATTTTTTTTAGGACTGTGAAAAATGACATTGGTATTTTGATGGGAATTGTGTTGAATCTGTCAAGGACTTTGGGCAGTATGGACATTTTAACAATGTTGATTTTTCCAATCCAAGAGCATGGGATGATTTTCCATTTGTTTGTATTATCTATGAATTCTTTCATCAATGTTTTGTAGTTCTCTTTGAAGAGATCTTTCACTTCCTTAGTTAAGTATATTCCTACATATTTCACATCTATTATAAATGATATTTAGTTCTTGATTTGACTCTCAAGTTGGCTGTTTCAGTGTGTACAAATGCTCCAGGTTTGGGTACATTAATTTTATAACCTGAGACTTTACTGGATTTATTTATCAATACTGGGAGTCTTTTGGTGTAGACTTTAGGATTTTCTCTATACAAGATCATATCATCAGGGAAAAACAATTGTTTGACCTCCAATTTCCCGATTTGGATGCTCTTTCTTTCTTTTTCTTGCCTGATTACTCTGGCTAGGACTTCCAGCACTATGTTGAATAGAAGTGGTGACAGTGGGCACTCTTGTCTTGTTTCAGTTCTTAGGAGGAATGCTTTCAACTTTTCCCCATTCTGTATAATGGTGGCTGTTTGTCATCTATGGCTTTTATAATTTTAAGACATATCCCTTTTATGCCTAGTTTGTTGAGGATTTTTATCATGAAAGGGTGCTGGATTTTGTCAAATGCTTTTTTTGCATCTATTGAGATGATCATATGATCTTTGTTTTCCTTCTGTTTATGTGATGAATCACATTTATTGATTTATGTATGTCGAATCATCCTTGCATCCCTGGGATGAAGCCCACTGAGTCATGGTAGATGGCACATCGATGCAATTCTGAGTATTTCCTGTAGGGTAGGTCTGATGTGACAAATTGCTTCAGTGTTTGTTTGTTTGGAAAAGTCTTTATTTTTCCATAAATTATGAAACTCAGTTTTGCAAGACACAAAATACTAGGCTGGCAGTTGTTCTGTTTAAAAACAGTGAAGATACAGCCTTAATCCCTTCTGGCTTGTAAGGTCTCCACTGAGAAGTCTGATGTTAGCCTATGGGTTTACCTTTGTAAGTTAATTGTTGCTTTCATCTTCCTACTTGTAGAATTTTCTCCTACATTTTAACTTGGGCCAGGTTGATGACTATGTGTCTTGGAGATGTCCTATTTGCTATGAATAGCATCTTATTGTTGCTCAATAACTATCTTGTACCTGGATGACTAAATCTCTGGCAATACTAAGGAAGTTTTCCTCAATAACCCTTGGACAGATTTTCAATGTTTCTTGCTCTTTATTCTTCTCCCTCATGAATACCTATAATTTGCATATCAATTCACTTTGCATAGTCCCATATTTCTCTAAGTTGTTGCTCAGTCTTCTTTATTCTCTTTTTTGCATCTTTGAATGACTGTCAGCTCAAGAGTCTTGTCTTCTAGCTCTGAGATTCTTTCTTCTCCTTGGTTTAGTCTGTTGCTGAAGATGTGTGTTGTGTATTGAAATTTCCTAAATGAGTCTTTATTTCTACAACTATAAC
Organism: Avahi laniger; assembly: GCA_963575035.1. NCBI lineage: Eukaryota > Metazoa > Chordata > Mammalia > Primates > Indriidae > Avahi > Avahi laniger. The sequence goes on along the minus strand of CAUYSK010063997.1, from coordinate 11,083 downwards.
TCCATTGTGCTCCCTTGGGGTGTCAAACTGTTTTTTTTTTTTTTTTCCCATGTTGCCAGGGTTCTTTTGCTAGTTTCTTCTTATATGAATCCTCTTCTCTTGGCTCAGAACTAAAAGGTTTGCAGGGCACCTGTTCTCCTTTGCTGGGAACTCTCCTACATAGTGAAAAGAAGGAAAGGTCCCAAGATGGTGCTTTTGTGTCCTATTCTGGAGTGTTGACCTGACAGGGGAAGGGAGTGTGCACTGAGAGCCAGTAGTGTAGTTGTTCTATTTTGTCCCAATCCCCTTTGTCCCAGTTCAAGCCGGTGCTGGATTATCTTCATGTGGGGTGGTGCATTGTTCCCCATATTCTTGTTAGAAGTTCAAGTTGGGGGCTGGATGAGACTCTCTCCACAGGAAGTTGGCATTGTGTGGGAGAATCCAGGTTCTCCTCACAGAGGTGACCATGGCAGCTGGGTGAGCCCATCTAGGCAGTGGCCTTGGGTGTCTGGACTGTGGGCATTTGTTCAAACCAGGTCCAATTGTAATGATGGCTTGATGCTGGGAAAGGGTCCCTGGCAGCATGTTGGACCTTGGGGCTGCTCCACAGGCCTGGTGGCAGTGGTGAGGCTATTTCTTTTAACTGGGTCATTAAGACCATTTACATTCAATGTTAGTAGTGAAATGTGAGATACTGTTTTGATTATCATGTTGATTGCTACCTACTTGCTTTATCTTCTCCTTTGCATTATGGTTTTATAAGAGCTGTGAGCTTTAACTTTTGGGTGTTTTTACACTGGTGGATATCAATTTTTCTCTTCCAGGTATAAAGCAGTTTTAAGCATTTCCTGTAGGACAGGTCTAGTGGTCTCAAATTCCCTTCATGTGTACTTATCTGGCAAAGACTCTATTTTTCCTTCATTTTTGAAAGTTTTGCAAGAGATGAAATTATTGGATGGCGGTTATTCTGTTTAAGAAGAGTAAAAATTAGACCCCAATCCTTTCTGGCTTTTAAGGTTTCTGCTAAGAAGCCTGCAGTTAATCTTATGGGTTTCCTTTGCAAGTTACTTGATGCTTTGTTCTCACAGCTTGTAGGATTTTCTCCTTCACTTTGACTTAGTGATGTCCTAGTCAACTTGAATCTTCCAGGTGTTTGCTGACCTTCTTGTATCTGGATGTCTATATCTTTAGCAATACCAGGGAAGTTTTCCTGCAATATTCCCTCAAGTAGGTTTCCCATGTCTTTTGCTTTTTCTTCTTCTCCCTCAGGAATACCTATGATTCTTATATTTGTTCATTTACCTAATTCCATATTTCTCAGAAATACTGTCCTTTCTTCTTGATTCTTTGCTTTTCATTTTTGACTAACTGGATTAATTTGAAACTCTTGTCTTCAGGCTCTGAAATTCTTCCGTCTTCTTGGTCTAGTCTGTTGTTAAAGCTTTCCACTATATTTTGGAATTCTCTAAATAACTCTTTAATCTCCAGAATCTTTTTTTATGATTTTTCTTACATTATCTATCTCATTAGTGAATTTTTCATGCCCCAGTGGTTGTCATATGTAGGTAGAGTATGGTGTATGAGTGGTGGTTGTGTGGTGGGTACACAGTGGACAATCTGTATGTGGCAGCTGTGGTGTCATAGACATTCATCCAACCCAGGTCCACTGGTTACAGTGCTACCCAAATGGTGGAGGTGGCACCCACAGGCCATCGGCACATACTCTACTCAGGTGCTACAATAGCTGTGGCTGGGCAGAGCCACCTAGGTGGCAGCTGGGTCCACATGTGTCTGCTCTGTCCAGGTCCCCCTGTGGTGTGGTACCCGCCCAGGTCCTCCCCTGTGGTCCCCCCATGGCACCTGACCACAGGGTGTGTGAGAGTGCCTAGCCTCCCCACTCCCTCTCTGGCCTGGCAGGGGTGATGGGGAGGGTGGAGGGTGTAGCAGTATATCTGACCACTGGGTAAATGCAGCTCTTTGGGACTGGGACTTCAAAAAAGGCACCAGCTGTAGCACTCATGGTTTGGGAACCAGCAAGACCCCACCGTGCCTTCTCTCCAGAGGAATGCAGCTGTATAGTCAGCCCCCTGTATCAGACCCGAAGCCTGCTGCAGTGGAGGGACCTTCTTGCAGCTCCATTTGCAATGTCCACAGGGGAAGTGTGGAGCCCTGGGGTTCTTTCCTCTGACACTTTCCCACATGCAGGGACCTTCCCTGAGTACCTCTGATTTTGCTGAGTGGGTTGCCCACTTAGTTCTCCTTCACTTTGGGTATTTCCTATTGTCTCTCTGTTGATTGTCAATGCTGTCTCCTAGATGATCAATCTGAACAGAATATCTAACTCAGCATGAGACTGGCATATATGACCATCCACTAATAAAAATCCTGGGTCCTAAGTCTGTAATGAGCTTCCCTGATGGACAATATTTCACATGTATTGTCATAATCTGAACCTAGAAGAATTAGCATATCCTATGTGACTCCGTGGGGAGAGGACCTTATGATGCTTGCATCCAGTGTCCTCTGGACTTTGTCCCATGTGTCTTTTCTCCTTGCAGATTTTACTTTGTTTCTTTTTGTTGTAATAAATCTTAGCCACTGAGTACAACTATAGGCTGAGTCTGGTAAATCCTCCTAGCAAATCACCAAACCTGGCTGGTCTTGGGGACCCCTAACATACCCATCATACATAAATGAGATAGCAAAAATTCATAACATATTTTTCTCATTTAACATAGTGAATCAGAAAACAAATGCCCAGGTTGGAATGGAATTCAGATATTGGAATACATGGACTTGTTTATTAGAGAGATGCTACAGCCACTAGGACAGAACTTGGGCATTGAGAATATAAAGAATGTAAATGCAGTGTGTATGGCTAAATACTTCTAAATTTTTTTAAAATGATCTACATGGTAAGAAATAGTGACTGAGCTGCTTCTGATTATCTGCACTAGTGCCCACAGGTACTAGGAATATGCTACTCACAGTGAGATGGATCAAGAAGGATCTGAGACAGAGTGGAATACAACTGCCCAGTCTGCAGGAGGCAATAGCTATCCCGCAATGGTTGGCTGTGACCATGCAGAAGTTGACACCCAGTGCTGCCAGGACCCTTGAATTTTAAGGAGGAGCCAGAAGAGTATATTCTTAAGTAAAGTTTTCCAATGTTTACATCTTGACAACAAACTAAAATACTTTTAATGTAACCACAGAAAAACTATCCTGTGTGGCCCACCAGTTTAGAATCTCTCACTTCAAACATATGAAAATTCATGAATCCATGTATTTAATTCATACCATAAGGCTTGAGCAAAAGAAGAAAAATATAAACCTAACTTCAATAGGAAAGTACTGAAAAGATCTGAAATCATTAGGCAAAATAATCTTAGCAGTGATTTTCTTTGAGGTTATAGAATTAAAAAAGGGTTCACGAGCAACCGCAAGTATCATTAAAGCTGACAACATCGTTAAAGTAGTTTGAATAAGTTAACGGAACCAGAGTGTTTATCATTTCATTCCTTAGAATGTCAACCTTTACTTTCACATGGATACAAATGATAAGGTCATTTTTTTTAGCTTATTTTTTTTTTTTTTTAGCCTGAGACACAAGGATATAAGTGACTAGACCCATAACGGAAGAAGAGCTGACTTACCCTCAGTAATCCAACCCACCCTCATGCTAGGAGGGGTAGTTCTAAACTTATTCCTTGGCAGAAGATCTGGCCTTATCAGGATTGTGAAAATGCACTCAAATATTTTGAAGTTGTCAAGAGTTTTAATCATAGATTTTAAGGAATCATGTTGTCCCTTTGTCTCCTCTTACATGTCCCTTTTCTCTGAGTTATCGATTTGCTTTCCAGATCAATCCAAGAAAAATATGCTTTTGTAGAAATGTTTGTGACATTTTCAGTAGTCCCGAAGTGCAAGTTTGAATCCTTTAAACTGGACTGCTAGTTCAAGCATGATCTCACAATCTTGTCCATTTTGAATGTAATGTGATTCTAAATTGATCATTTATTTGCTTGTCCAGAAAAAGCTTAGCAGGAGATGGAAAAGCAACATAATCAGAAGTAAAAATGCTCATGTGATTATCTCAAATGCACATGTTGTTGATAACTATTCTGGGCAGTTTATTTTGCTCTCACGCCTTGTTTTCAAGGTTATATCTCAATTATAAACCTCTCCTTACTAAAAATGAACCATTTGTCTTTTGGGAACTAGCCAAATATGTCACAGATTTGTGTGAGGCCTTATTTCTTATAGTATGAAATTTCTAAGAGTTGATTTCTTCTAAAGTTCTAGAAAAATTTAAAATTCTCAAATCCGTCTTCAAATCATGTATATATATATATATTTATAGACATAAGATAGAATATATCTATAAATATATGTAGAATATATCAAGAACAGATAACATTGGCATTATTACAACGTATGGTACAAAATACAATTTTAGTACTTTATTATCTCATTCTATTACATTTAACACGCATACTTTTTGTAATTTTTATAGGGCTAAGAAATAAAAATCAAAGACATATTTGATCATTATTTGTTGAGAAAAATAGTTATTACCTCTCAAATTTTCAGCGTTACTTCAATGATAAAGAAATTTTGCTAATAAAATAAAATTTACTAATAAATAAATTTTTGCTAATATGAATATGGTACTATTTATTTTTAAAAGCATTATATTTTTTTCTATAAATGAGTTTTTATTCCTTTTGAGTATAGTAGCGGTTGAAGGTTTCTTTCTGGTTCTACAACATGAGTATGTTCTGTGGTTTGAATGTGATCCCCAAAGTTCACGAGTTAGAAACTTAATCCCCAATGCAACACTGTGGAGAGGTGAGACTTTTAAGAGGTGATAAGGTCACAAGGACTCAGCCACCATGAATGGACTAATGCTTTTTCTGCTGGAATGGGTTAGTTATCTCTGGTACATATCCCTGATAAAACCAAGTTTGGCCCTTTCTCTATCTTCCCATATGCTCGCCTACCCTCCACCTCTGCCATTGGATGACACAAGAACAAGATCCTCCCCAGATGGAGGCCCTTCAACCTTGAACTTCTCAGCCTCTGGAACTGTAAGAAATAAATTCTTTTCTTTATAAATTACCCAGTCTGTGGTATTTTGTTACAGCAACACAAAACTAAGATAGAAAATCGGTATGAAAAAGTGGGGCTGTTGCTATAACAAATACTGAAAATGTGGAAGTGGCTTTGGAACCGGGAAATGGGTAGAAACTGGAAGATTTTGAACGATCAGGCTAGAAAAAGACTGTATTGCCCTGAATGGAGTGTTCGAGGTGATTCTGGTGAGAGCTCAGAAAAAGACGAGAGCTATAAGGAGAGCCTAAATCTTATTGGGGATTACATAAGTGGTTGTGATCAGTTTGTAGAAATATGGACAGTAAAGTCCATTCTGATGAAATCTCAAATGGAAATGAGAAGGTATTGGAAACTGGAGTAAAGGCCATCCTTATTATAAAGTCAAAATTAGGCTAAATTGTGTCCATGTCCAAGGGCTTTATGGAAGGTAGAAATTTAAGAGCCACAAACTGGATATCTGGTGGAAGAAATTTCTAAGCAAAATATCAAAGGAGCTGCATGGCTGCTTTTACCTACATATAGTAAAATGCAGGGGGAGATAAATTATTTAAAAATGGAATTCATAATTAAAAGAGAAGCATAATGGAAAGATTGTGAAAATTCACCTTTTCACTCTTTAGAGGCTGGCCATGTAAACAGTGAAAAGGCATGTTTAGGAAAACAAACCAAGGGTGTGGCCAAGGAATCTTTTGCTAAAGAGATTAGTGCTGATAGAAGGCAGCCAGTTGCTATTCATCAAGACAGTGAGAAAAAAACCCGAAGATATTTCAGAGATCTGGAGGCTCTTGGCTGCCCTGTTACGGATCCAGAGAGCCCAGATGTGGTGTGTACCACAGCTCCAGAGGGTGCAAACCGTGGGCTTTGGCAATGTCCACATGTGCTGACTTTGCAGAAATGAAGAGCGCACAAACTGTGGGGCTTCCACCTAGATTTGATGCTGTGACAGTATGGTGGCCCAAACACAGACTTGTTGCAGGGGCAGAGCCTGCACAGAGAGTCCCTATCAGAGCAATGCCTACTGGAACTAGGGGAGCATGACCACCTCAAAGAACAGTAGATCTACTAACCTGTAATTCCAGCCTGGGAGAGCTACAGCCATGAAACTCCAACCAGTGAGAGCTGCTGGGGGCCCTGAGCCCAGCAAAGCCATAGGGTAGGGCTGCCCAAGGCTTTAGGGGCCCAACACCGACCCCAGTGTGCCCAGGATGCAGGACATGGAGTCAAAGGAGATTATTCTCCAACTTTAAGACAATATTGCTTTCCTGTTGAGTTTTAGATTTACTTGGGACCAGTTACCTTTAAACTCTTGCCTGTTTCTCCATTTGGGAATCGGACTGTTTTAAGCCTGTACCACTATTGTACTTTGGAAGCACAGAAGCACATAACTTGCTAATTCCACAGGCCTACAGCTGGAGAGGAATTTTCCTTCAGATGAATTTTGCCTTGAGTCTCACCCATATCTGATTCATATCTGGAATCTGGACCTTGGACTTTTGAGTTGATGCTGGAACATGTTAAGACTTTAAGACTATAGAGATGGAATGAATGTATTTTTCATGTAAGAAGAATATGAATTTTGGGAGCCCAGGGTAGAATTCTATGGCTTGAATTTGTCCCCCAAAGTTCATATATTGGAAACAATCCACAATGCAACAGTGTTGAGGGGTAGGTTAAGTCACAAGGGTCACCTTAAAGAGGTGATTAGGTCATGAGGGATCTGTCTGCATGAATGGATTAATGCCTTTATCTCAGGAGTATGTTAGTTATAGAAAGAGTGGCCTCCCAATAAAAGAGAGTTTGGCCCTCTCCTGTGTGCTCCCTTGCCCTTCTACCTTCTGACATGGGATGACACAACACAAAGGCCCTCACCAGATGATAGCACCTTGATGTTGGACTTCCAGCATCTAAAACTGTGAAAAATAAATGTGTTTTCTTTATAAATTGCCCAGTCTGTGGTATCTTCTTATAGCAACACAAAACAGACTAAGACAGCATGTCTGACAAAGAACTAGTTTTATACTTAAAAGAAAGGTGTATTTATTCTAAACTATGAGGCTTCACAGTGGAGATTAGTGGGGAAAATACCAAAATTAAATACAGCAGACCCAAGTTCTAGTTCTGGCTCATTTTCTAGCTGTAGAATTTTATGGACATTCATCTTTTCTTCCCTGGGAGAATTTATCACTAATTGAATTAGATATATATTCAAATGTCTCTTCCTGGAATATGTAAAAAAATAAGTAACTGTATAGAATGGAGTTAATATGCAATTAAAATGGGAAATGTCAATCTTTATCTCTGGGATCTCTGGATGTTAGCTTTGACCTTTGGCCAAGATGAAAGCAGTGGGATTTATGACCTGCAGTTTAACATCCAAAACTCCCTTGGAGACCCTCCAGGGCCAGTTTGTTTACTGATGGTTTTCACCAGGTGAAACTTGTTAGACTAGCTTGACTACATGACCAGAGGGGAAAAAACACTCGCCTCTGGGAATTTAACTTCTGCTGCGATTTCTAACACAAATTTAGTAGTTTAATTCAGTCAAAGCATGTCCTTAGGCAAATAAGGACCCTGCAAAGTTTGCACCTGGATGTCTATCAAACTCCCAACGCTTGCCTGCACTGTTTCTCTTGCTGCACTATTTTCTTGTAAATAAAAACCTGACATGAATATTCTCTGTTGAGTCTGGTGAGTCAAACATTGAAACTTGTGGAATCTTTGCAATATCTAATATACATGCTCTGGTTATCTTTTCAACATCACTAAGCACACATAGCCCATCAAAATCAGGCTTCACATTTCTTCTTTCTGATCTTAAGGGTGATTGTTTGCAAGGTTCTACCATCAAGTTATATTCTACCCTTCTTTGGTTCAGAAATAATTCTCATTTTACAATAAATTTCCCCAAAATAAAAAATATATATTTGTTTTATTTCTGTGCTCTTTGACACCTACACCCTGTGTACAATCAAAATATTGGTAGATATATTTACATAGCACAACTACAATATGTATAGTGATGGGTAGATAAACATCAAATCTTCAAAATTCTGATAGATTTAATATTTCACTTATTAAAAATGTTAGGTGCATGGGAAATGACCTTGCCACAGAATGGAACAGAAACATAAAAGTGAAGCTCCTGACAAATTAAGTATGTAATATTTTAAGGGTTTAACAAAAGCAATCAGCAAATAGTGTGTATTTGATGCAGATTAAGAACAAGGAGCTGAGAGAAATTGCTGAGAGAAAACGGGTTGCATTCGGAATACCAAAGTAAACAAAAGGCAATCCCTGAAAGATGCACTTAGGCAGGCTGATCAATTAAGAGGGCCCATCTGGAATTTCCCCTTCTTTCAGGGGAATGGTCTGTCCTGTGGCATGCCAGGGTCTGCTGATCCGCTGTAATGAGAAGTGTCTGCTCCATCCAGGTTAACAGCTCCTACCAGATCCCCACAGACAGGGGAGTGTTTAGTGAATGACTGTGCCAGCAGCTTATTCTCCGGCTGTAAATTAGATACAGTGGGAACAAGTTCACTCTTCTAGAAAAGAATTTATGAGAGTCAACATCTTCTTGTAGGAAAGGGGGACAATGCAGTGATTCTGCGAGATTCAAGGCAACTTTCAGCAGTACCCGTTGAACTTCAAAGTTAACTCTGGGACATCCAGAAAGAATGAACAATCACCCATGAAGAAAAGGAAAAGCTCTGTGATATAGTTTGGATATTTGTCCCCTCCAAATCTCATGTTGAAATTTGATCCCCAGTGTTAGAGGTGGGACCCAGTGGGAGGAGTTGTGGTCATGGGGGCAGATCCCTCATGAATGGCTTGGTGCCAATCCTCCTGGTAATGAGTGAGTTCTCACTCTGTCAGTTCCCCCAAGAACCGGTTGTTAAAAGAGGCTGGCACCTCCCTACCCTCTCTCTTGCTTCCAGTCTCTTGCTGTGTGATCTCTGAACAGGCGGGCTCTCCTTCACCTTCCGCCATAAATGGAAGTTCTCTGAAATCGTCACCAGAAGCAGATGCTGGTGCCGGGCTTCTTGTATAGCCTGCAGAACCATCAGCCAAATATACCTCTTTTTCTATACGTTACCCAGCCTCAGGTATTTCTTTATAACAGCAAAAACAGACTAAGACACTTTGTCTAATCATTTTGTAGAAAGAGACATTTTCTAAGTACTAACATTCCAGATCCCATCACTACCTTCCTTTCTTTTCTTCAGAATATCTCAACAGAGAATGTTTTTTAATGACACTAATGACAACTCCATTCACTAGTATATGGAAATTTGAGGAAAAATAATTACCTTGCCACTATTCTCTATTTTTATCCATACAAATATTTGCATATACCATGGTGACAACTAAAATTTAGAAAATTTTGTTAACCATGGTCTTTAACTGCATTTTTAAACTGCATTTTTCATTATTTTAATAATAAGAAGAGTTTTGTGTCATTTTTGGTTTGATGTTTCCCTATTATGAATCATTTTATTGCCTTTCAGTCTTATGTACCTCCAATGGAATAAGAACTGTGATGTTCTTGCTCTGAATACTTGTCTGGCCACAAAGAATACTTGGACAGCACTGACTGAATCAAATAAAGATAAAACCCAGGCTGCCCACTGCTTAGCTGCAAATTGTTACATGGTAGTACATCTTCTCATTAAATGCTTTAGTTTCATAATTTTATGATTTAATAATATCTGTACTAGCACAAATTAGGGCTATAGAAGGACACTGGCAGGGTCCACTCTAAAATGCTCAACTTGAGAATAGTTTACTCAGCTATTTTTACCTATTTATAAACTATAATTTTGCCTGTGCAAAATATAATATTTCAATCCAATCCATATCCATCTCAGTTATTTGCCTTGAACACTAAATATCTGTGCACTCTTCAGCCTACCCTACAACTAATGAGCAAAACCACTATTGGGCTATGTCGTCTTGGAAGCTACAAACACCAGAGATAAATTACCAAGTGCTCCAGTGGCCCTGAGAGGCCATGGAACCACTCACCACCTACATTACACAAGCTACTGATGGCTTGGCTGGTATTATAGTCAACTTAGTGGGGCCCATTTCCCGACTTCATTCCCACCAACCTTGTTTCACATGGGCTAGATGCTTTTTCATTATGTTCTGCTTCATTTGTCCCACGATGCCATGATGTGCTTGATGCGTCCATGATATACTCCCTGTACCCCTACACTTTACCCAGCATATGTACCTTTGGATATGACCTGTAGCCTGGGATACCTACTTCATTCTAGGACTCATTTGAATTTTCCACATTTCCCTTCAAATGTGATGTATACTTTTTACTGTAACTCCTTAATCTGACATTCTTGTTCTCTTCACTGCCCTCTTTCCTGTTCAATCTTCTCACCCCTCAACTCAGCCCTTCCCTCTCCCAGCTGGTACCATGCTGCAGTTATTTCAAACCTTCCTGTAAGTTTGTACCACATACCCTATCAGCCTTCCACTTAATAGTTCCTCTGACTACCACATCTGCTGCAATGAACATAGGAGTGCTACTGTCTCTTCAAGATCCTGATTTCAATTCTCTTGGATAAATACCCAAAAGTGAGATTGCTGGATCATGTGGTAGTTCTATTTTTATTTTCTTTTAGGAATCTCTAAACTATTTTCCATAGCAGCTGCACCATTTTGCACTCCCACTAATAGTGTATGAGGACTCCAATTTGTATTGTACACTTAAAAATTTGTTAAGAGGGTATATCTAAATAACAAAGTCATTTAGATATATTGCATATGCTTAAAAATTAAAATAAAAGGGAAACATTGGAGAAAACAAATCAGAAGAAATACTATATGATATGGAGAGTTGTATGTACACATATATGCTTGGTAGGCAGGGGGGTTAAAAGCAAATATATTATCCTGAGCTACGAGCAATACTCCACCTTTAGGTACAGAAGACTAAGTTTACTTCTTTAGTAGAATGTTTTCTCCAATGTGTATG
>CAUYSK010063995.1:0-11705 GCA_963575035.1 Avahi laniger | reverse complement strand
GGCATGCGCCACCATGCCCGGCTAATTTTTTCTATATATTTTTAGTTGTCCAATTAATTTCTTTCTATTTTTAGTAGAGACGGGGTCTCGCTCTTGCTCAGGCTGGTCTGGAACTCCTGAGCTCAAACAATCCGCCCGCCTCAGCCTCCCAGAGAGCTAGGATTACAGGCGGGAGCCACCGCGCCCAGCCCATAAATCAGTAAATATTAATGTTAGAATAAGAACCACAAATCAAACAACTAATCTATAAAGGAGTTCCACAGGTATTTCAATGCTTGGCTAAGACAAAAACCTGGACTTGGAGAGAACTACAAGTCCCATTATCCCGAGTGCCCTCACGGGGGTGGGGGGTGGGAAGGCGGGGGGGGGGGCGTGGAGACTAAAACCTAGTAGACCCGGATGTAAACAAAAACTACATTTCCCAGAGTGCCTCACTCCTACCTCCTCACTATATATACTCCATCCGGGTTCTTCGAGATGCTGTTTGGCGACTCGTCGCCATTCCCGGAGCAGCTCAGCCTCGGCCTAGAGGCGAGTGTCGGTCGCTGTGTCGGAGACACCTGTCCCCGACACCAAGACAACCAGCCCTCTCCCTTGCCCCGCGGCGGGAGAGCGTGTCCGGCCGGCCGGCGGGGCTCGCGCACCCTCCCTCGCTTCCCCTTCCCCCGCAGCCTCCGCCCCGCCAGGCCCGGCCCGGACCCCAGAGCTCCGGCCTCCTCCTCCTTCTCGGTCACCGCCGCCGCTGGGCTCGACAGCCCCGCCTGCCGCTTCTCCTCCCAGTTTGAGAAGCCAAGGAAGGAAACAAGGAAAAATGTCGCCATGAAGGCCGAGAACCGCTGCCGCCGCCGACCCCCGCCGGCCCCGAACGCCATGAGCCTGGGTCCCCGCCGCGCCCGCTCCGCTCCGACCGCCGTCGCCGCCGAGGCCCCCGTTGATGCCGCAGAGCTCCCCCAGCGCCGCCGCCACCGCCTCCGACATGGACAAGAACAGCGGTTCCAGCAGCTCCTCCGCCTCTTCGGGCAGCAGCAAAGGGCAACAGCCGCCCCGCTCCGCCTCGGCGGGGCCAGCCGGCGAGTCTAAACCCAAGAGCGGTAAGGGGCGGGCCCACGGCAGTGGGCTGGGGGCGACTGCCCCCGCTTCGGCTAGGGGGAGTCCTTGCTCTGTAGTCTGCTGGGTTACCCAAGGACAAGCTACGCTTTCTACTATAGTTCCTACCTCTCCTTTTCCATGGCTCCCATTATTTACAATTAAGTTAATGAGCGCTGTAATGCGTGGTTTACGCGGGTCATTTACATTAATGCACAAAAACAGCTCCGAGAAATAGATGCTGTTTTTATCCCCATTTTGCAGGTGAGGAAAGTGAGGTTCAGAAAGGGTAAGGTCACCCAGCTAGTATGTGCCTCACAGCAGGCGTTAAGACCTGGTTTGTCTGACTCATCAGTCCACGCTCCTAAAACCATTAAGTTCTTTTACCCTTTAATGTTGAATTAGCACTGGATAGTGTTCAGGTTTAAACAGAGGGGGTGGGGCCCAGGGACTTTACAAACTCAAATCTCAGATTTAATAACTGGGCCCCAGATCCATTCCACTGTTGAAGAGGACTCATCCTTGAATGACTTTGTTCAGTGTGGTGTAGTGGTTAAGAATTTAGACAATGGATTCAGTCTTTTTGGGCCCTACAGTTTGCCATACCTTCAGTGAATGTCCACAGTTTCTTTACCTGTAAAAGTGGAGGTAATAAAATTAAATAAACTTAAAAAAAGGAAATGGGGCCGGGCGGGGTGGCTCACAGCTGTCATCCTAGCACTCTGGGAGGCTGAGGCCGGAGGAATGCTTGAGCCCAGGAGTTCTAGACCAGCCTGAGCAAGAGTGAGACCTCCTCTCTACAAACAATAGAAAAATTAGCCAGGCGTGGTGTCATGTGCTTGTAGTCGCAGCTACCGGGGAGACCAAGGTGGGGGGATCGCTTGAGCCCAGGAGTTGGAAGTTGCAGTGAGCTACATTGACAGCACTACACTCCAGCCTAAGAACTAAGTACCTGACATCTATTATGCACCAAAACCACACAGTGCCTATTTTTGTGTGTTAGGTTACAGTATTATCCTTTAACAGGGAAGATTTTGTCATTTTCTATAATCATGTCTCTTAATATCAAATTATGAACATAATGGTGATAGCTACTTCAGTTGAGAGCTTACAATGCTCCAAGTACTGGGTGGAGCTTTTCCTTCTGTCACCACTATTCCAGCCTATCTACTACCTGTCTATTGAGGTGAAATTGTTCATGTTTAAGGAGGGAACAAGTTGAGAAGGTGGGATGTTAGGCGTTGGTGGAGTCTAGAGTCCAGATTCTTAAGTCTGTGTATAAATCTCTGCTCTTTTTGTATTTCAGTTATATTAGCAGTAATAAGAAGGTGTTTTCAGTGAAAGTAGGGGTGTGTGGCAAAGAGGGAAATATTTGGAGTCCCTAAATGTGGAGGTCCAGTTGTTTAAAACTTTTCAAGATTAAACAACTGTAAGGCCGACTTAACTGAAACAAAAACAGATGTACGGCTTACTGACTTGTTCAGAGTTTATCTGGCGGATATGGCGGACGTGTTTACTTGGTATGTTGGGGACTTAGGGAGATTACTTATGGAACTCGGGTGGAGATCAGTTGTAGCGTGGGCTCTGAGGCTATGTTAGTAGTAGTATGTAGACTAATTTTGGGATTTTGCATATGGGTAGCTTTATCATAGATCCCTCTAAAGATAAGATAACCAGTCCTGTTGGCCAGCGTTGGAACTAGTTTAGAGTGGTCCGAATATTTCTCAAGTAGTTGGTGAGTGTGTTTACTTTTGCACTCTATTTCCAGATGTACAGGATTTGGTTCTCCAACTCCAGTGTTTCTGGGGCTCCTCTTTAAGGCGCCAACATAACTCATGAGTTAGCTGCAAGAAATGCCTTAAGTTTGTTCCTTAGTGAGCAGTAGGTGAAAGCTTGTAACAACCCAGACAAAACAACAAAAATCTGAAGTATTTAAGGCATTTTACTCCTATGTGCTTGACTTTGAATATGTTGATTAATAGAACTAACTCTGATTACCAATTTGATGATACAGAATTCTGTTGTTGTTTGACCAAAGCAAATATTTGTCATTGTTAACATTCCGGGACAGATGTGTATAGAATAAATTTTAATTGTTGGGTTCATTCAGAATGCTTAAACACTTGTTTATCTTCTTAATTGAAAACTTCCGAGGAAGGAAATAAAAATTGATGTAAAAGACCTTTCATTAGGTTTTATGAATACACAAGTGTGCCCTCAGATAGCATTATGTTTTTGTTTAATGTTTGTTAGAAAGCTTGACCATGTTTGCCCTTCCCAGTGCCTACTTTTCTGGCTTCTGCTAAGTATACTCCGTTTGCAAGGAAGGAAGGGCTTGTAGCTAAATACTTACCTCTTTGTGACTATAATGCACTGCTTGCATTTAGGAACTACTTGCATTTGGGAACAAATTAAAACACAGAGTAGGTGGGGATGAAAAGATTAGGAAACTCTAGTTATTGGCTAATTTTTAAAGTTGAACTGAAGTGTAGTGTATACTACTCTAACGTTAGAGCTAAGACCAGTGTTGCCAGGACAGACGTTCAGGAACTTTGATACAGTGACTTCAAGATGAGATGGTTACTGTAACAAAAGGGTAGACTCAGAGGCATAATTCTATAAAGAGGTTTCTACAGTATTTCTTGATTGTGCTGGAAATTGTTGAAAGGACCTCTTGAATTTCAGAGGAAGGGTGAGGTGAAAAGACATTGTTTATCTTTTGTCTAGGAAAAAAATTTTTCAATATTTAAATATTTAAGTCCTTTTTTCTCCATTTGCTACCTCACGTGACAAAAAACTCCTCTGGTTTATGTTCTCTAAACAGTGTCATAAATGGGTATTTGCTTCCTAGCTACATAATTGATACACTTGCGTCTTTGTTCCTGTGGCTGCCTTAAATTTGCTTTTCATTCGTACACTGGAAATAGATGAATTTGGCTACTGGGATTTTCTTGATCTCTCTGGCCAGAGTAGCATACCGCAGTTTCAGTGCCTTGGCTAATTGCTTCAGGCATTTACATTCCTTCTCTTGGTTATATTCCACAGCTTCATTCCAGCAGGGCTAAGGTGCAGTTCTCAGAACGTTCAAAGGTGAATATCCCATGAATATAGCCCAGAGGAGAGAGGTGGGTTAGGAAGTGGGGAAAGTCTTTTATTTAGAAAGAGCAAATAAAGTAAAAAGACCCAAGAAAGAAGGCTAGTCAGTTTATGGGCAAACAGTGGACCCTGGCGAGGAGCCAGGCTCTTGCCCCATCCCCTGGGCGGACGGTACTGGCCGTGGAGGTTAAGGGAAGGTCAGGTATTATGAAGCAGTTATTTTGAGGTTGGTGGTATGAAGCACTGTCCTGACACTTCCTGTTATTCCTGTACCAGAAGCCAGGTTACTAATGGTAATCTGCCTTGAAGAATGTCTGAGATGTAAATGGACCTGGAGGTTTTAGTGGCTTTGAAAATTGAGGTGACTTGGAGCCTTCAGTAAAACCACTTAGAAAAGTTAAAAGAATTTTGGAGTCCTTGGTTTATATGGCTTTTTTGGAAACCATATATATGGAAGTCTAGTGGGTGCTCTTGACAAGAATGATTTGGATTTTTTGATAAAAGGCTTTCAAATCATAGCAGCTGTGTGCCAGCCGCTGTGGTAGGCATTTTACATAGCTTTCTTAATCCTCATGATCTGTGAGGAAGGATGGTAGAGTATTAGCCCTGTTTTACAGAAAAGAAAACAGAGTCTTGGACGTGCTAGTGATTCGTCCACGTAAATTTTTATGAAGTCCTAGGCAATATTTATAAGTACACTTTGTATAATAAATTCACTTAGCAGGCAGGTAACTTACCGGCATATGCAACGTTCCTGATACCACCTCTCTCTTCCTTTCATTCAGAATTACTAATTTCAGCTGGATTCAGTCTGTTGTCAGTAGTAAGGCCATATACTGCCCCTCCAGAGGTGCTTGTCAACCACTCTGGACGATGGGTAAGCAACTTGCTTGTGATTACAGCATGAATCAGCAGCAGAAACTTCCTGGCTGGTATTCTGACCTCTGGGCTGTGCCATCTGTCAGAACTAGAGTTAGAAATGTTGATGATGCCAAGTAATTTAACTGTGAAAAATTTACCGCCCTTCGTTGGTAAAGGGTGAAGAGGCTGAGATAGGCCTGCTGTTACTTGGTGGAGACCTTTCTGTTAGGGAAATGTGGAACAACTGGAAAAGCTGGATTAAGTTGTTAAGTCTCTTATTTGTTAACTCTGGGATCCTGAGTTCTGGATTTGAGCCATTTAACTAATGGTCTTAACCATTTTGCAATGTGTCTTGACAGCAGTTCTTGGCAGTTGTTCTCAGCTCTGGCTGTACTTTAGAATCTCCTGAGGACCTTTTTAAAAAATGGGAATGTGGGGGCGCTTTCCTAGCAGTTCTTTGTGATTCTTTAGGTCTAGATTGAGCCCTTGGGTCCTGGGCATCTATATTTTTAAAAGTTTGTTCAAGTGATCCTGATGTGCAGCCAGAATTGAAAACCACCACTCCGAGATTTAAAACTTCACCATAGAATGTTTCTCCAAGGAGCTTGACTTTTTGTCTGCTTTCCAAAATCTAAGGTGGATCATCTCATCATTCCTATCAGAGAAAGGAGGAAGAATTCTATCCCTGAATTATTCACATGTATATCCTGGCAAGTTGTCCACAAAACATGTCAAAAATAGTACTCCAAATTTTATCTCTGGGTCCCAGGCCTGACAGTCCCTTCAATCTTTGGCTGCCTGTTGCCTGGGTCTAGAGATAAGAGCTAGTTTCTCACTTGAGATGTCTGACTTCATACCCTTAGGTAAGTGGAAGGCAAGAGGAGGGAGTTGATTTTTAGCAGTTACGTAGCGAATCATTATGTGATCATTTGTAATCTGTTGATTTATTTATTTGAGAGTCTCGCTCCGTTGCCCTGGAGTTGCCCTGCAGTCTCAAACTCCAGGGCTCAAGTGATCATCCTGCCTCAGCCTCCCGAGTAGCAGGATTACAGGTGTGAGCCACTGCGCTTGGCCTGTAATTGGTTTTAGAAGTGAACATTCATTGTCCGTCATAGAGCATTTCTGTCAGCATTATGAAACTTTCCTTGCCGGTGTGGTAATAAGTGAAGAAATGAAGACAGCCCTTTTTGTCTGAGGGTCGGTTTACTTTCTTAAGCCCTTGCAGTGTAGAATCTGGCTTTACCTAAATCTGTGCAAACCATGAGGCGCCGGTCTTGAAAGCAACAGTTAGGGTCCCAGGATCATCTGAGACAGTCTCGGATAGTGAGGTTTGGGGAATGCGTGTTTTCTTTATATACCTATCCTCATGAGACCTCATGCGTTCTCACGAGGTGATAGGGAATGGGGTTAAGGAAGTCAGAGCTATGCAGGAAAATGTGGCTGAGGTGGTTTTCATTGGTAAAGAGTTAGCTGGGGTTTTGTATTCCCTGAACTGTCCATTTACTTAAAATCTTATAAACTAGTACCATGGATTGAGGGCAAGGCAAAATTTATATGAGATCTGAAGCTTCACATTCTAATTGTTAATACTGGTGCCATGTTTGATGTTAACTGTTACTAACTGAAGTAGTAGGTAAAAGTCTAGTTCTTAAGTTCTAACTGTTCTTGACTGGGATTTAGGGGTAACTACTGTGTACCTAGCCTGGCCGTGTTTCTGTGACTATCTGTTCTGCTCAAACTGCTGCCATTTTGCATGACTATTAACTTGATTCCAGGTTGTAGTTGGTCAGGTGGGGAGAGGATGACACCTCTCGCATTTATCCCATGAGGTTGGTAAACTGTGAGTGTGAGGTGATTGCTTTCAAAATTTGGACTCTGATTTGTTAACTCGCATTTCCTTTTTTCTGAAGCTTTGCTTCACCTTCAGCTTATTTAATCTGCTGTAAGAAGAGATGGTGATCTTACATGTCTAGAAATAATTTCTTCTAAGTACTTAGAGTTTTTTAAATTACTCAGATAATAAGTATACACAACAATAATTTTGTCTACTTAAGTCAGAATCATAAAGGGTGAGGTCTGAGCATATGAATCCCTTAGAAATTCGTTTGGGTGATTCCAATGAACTGGCAGGATTGAGAAACACTGTAATAGGATAAGATTGAATAGCTCTATATCCTAAAGGTAGTGATAATTGTCATTAACACCATGATATATTTCCTTTCCAGACGTGTTCCTATTAATTATACAGATTATATAGTTTTAACATAAAGATTAAGACTATATCTAGGGGGGAATCCAACTTTGTTTTTAGGGTTTGTGCTAGAATCCCTTAACTTTGTAAACTGTCTTTGCGGTTAAGCCCAGTGAATTTCTTCATTAAAAGTCTCCCAATTATCATTCTAAATTTTGATTTTTAAAACTCTTTAGATTCATATGCAGACTTGACTTGGTCAGATTTCCATATTGCAGTAGCACAGTATGCAGTGAGCAAAGGGATAAGAAGATAACTGAGTCTTTTTTTTGGACAAAGACTGGGTATCCTCTCTTATTTTTAGTTTTTTTAGTTGTATATGGTTCTCAAGTTTTATTTCCCTTTTTTTTTTTAGGCTGGTAGACTTTAGTGCGTAAATGTATCTCTTTAAGGTTCTTCAATTTGGGACAAAAAAAATCCATTCAGATCAGCTCCTCAGTAGAAAAAAAATGGGGCAAAAATCCAAGTAGGCTGTTTACATAAAATACAAATGGTGAAGCTGAAAAAGTATTTGTTGATAGTTATCAGAGAAATTCAAATTTAAAATGAGAACCATTTTGACCCTTCAATTGAACAACTTTTATTCAAGTCAATATTAGCAAGTGTAGTAAACTAGACATTATTTTATTTTGGGAGACAGAGTCTTGATCTGTCACCTGGGTTAGAGTGCCATGGAATCAGCCTGGTCTCAAACTCCTGAGCTCAAGTGATCCTCCTGCCTTGGCCTCCCAGATTGCTGGGATTACAGGTGTGAGCCACTGTGCCCAGCTGACGTTCTCTATCGTAGTGCTGTTAGAATATGAATAAATTGGTGTAACAGTTCTAGAAAGTAACTCGAGAATATATAAAAGGCTTAATGACCATACTTGATCTAATTCTACTTTAAGAATTTGACATAATTAATCATATAGGCCTCTATGCATACATATTATCTATATAATCAATACTATTAAACTAGCAAAAAATTAGAAGCCACTTAAATGTACAGAATAGGGGATTGGTTATATTATGCTTTAAGTGAGTGGTGAGCAATAGTGCAGCCATTGATGATGTTTTTGGAGACTGGACATACATGAAAATGCTCATGGAGTAACAAGTAGAAGATATATCTTCTATGCTTGTTTTATATAAGATGTGTGACAAGTATATAAAATAGAGATTAAAAGGAAATTAAGCACTATTAATAGGTTGGTATTCAGTGGGTGCTGGCAACTCTAAATTCTACATTTTCAAAATTGAACATGTAGTCATATGATTGGAGAAAAACAGGAAATATTTTTTAAAGGGAATAGAACTCGGCCAGGCATGGTGGCTCATGTCTATAATCCTAGCACTCTGGGAGACTGAGGCAGGATGATCACTTGAGCTCAGGAGTTGGAGACCAGCCTGAGCAAGAGTAAGAGCAAGACCCCATCTCTACTAAGAATAGAAAAAAATTAGCCGTGTAGTGGTGCACACCTGTAGTCCCAGCTACTTGGGAGGCTGAGGCAAGAGGATCACTTGAGCCCAGGAGTTTGAGGTTGCTTGAGCTAGGCTGACGCCATGGTACTCTAGCCTGCGCAACAGAGTGAGTCTTTGTCTCAAAAAAAAAAAAAAAAAAAACTAGAACTCAAGTTGATCTGATAAGCTTTGAGAGTTCAATGTCTTTTGTTCTGTCACTTTATTTGGCCTCTAGAACATATGTAAGCACTGTTTGCTTTTATGCCTTTTGAATATATCTGCTAAGGCCTAGTGGTTAAGCTCTGTGAAAAAGAGACATTGTGAACTGAGAATCTGTGTGGTTTGATCTGCACTGGGTTTGTTCCGATGGAGGGATCCCTTAGGCTTAATCATTTCAAGAAAAACGCATTCTTGCTCAAAGCACTATTGCTCTGACCCAAACCCCAGTTTCTTGGAGGTGGTGGGAGGGCCCATTTACCCTTGGTTAAACACAGTTTTGCTGGGAGGTGAAGAGCAATTGGCCAGTTATATTGTATCACTCCTTATTCTTTTGTGTTTCTTGTTTTCAGATGGAAAGAACTCAAGTGGATCCAAGCGTTACAATCGCAAACGTGAACCTTCCTACCCCAAAAATGAAAGTTTTAGCAACCAGTCCCGTCGTTCCAATTCACAGAAAAGCAAAACTTTTAACAAGATGCCTCCTCAAAGGGGCGGTGGCAGCAGCAAACTCTTTAGCTCTTCTTTTAATGGTGGAAGACGAGATGAGGTATGGAATTTGAGAATGTCCTTTCTAGAACATAAGAAGCATGATATCTGATCCTCTCACCCCCAGGAGGGGAGCAAGAGGTAGAAAGGTAGATAATCAAAGCAGTCAGTTTTGAGTAGTTGAGGATTAACTAGGTTTGGAACTTTGCCCCCTTTCTTCCCCTCAAGGTTACGAAAATTTCCGTGGAGGAAGAAGACATCATAATCATGGATTGTGAGAAATTATGGTAAATTAGGGGTATCTTAACTTGTATAGTCCTTTTATTATCACTTGAATTATAGGTAACTTTGGATATTTAGGTGATAAAGTGACATTAATTCATGACACCAAAAATTTGCTCCTTGCCTACTGTATACCAGATACCATTTAGGAGTTTGGAATACAGCATTGAACAGAACATTGTCTTTGTCCTTCAGAAGCTTATATTCTAGTTTGGAGAGACAGTAGACAAGCCAGTATATAATAAATCTGATGGTAAGTGCTTATTGAATTAAAACGTAGACTGAGGGAGGTAAAGTGATAGAAACAAGACATACGGTTTTAGAAAAGTGGCTAAGGAAAGCTTCTCTAAAGGGGAGGATTTTGTGAGAAATCTTAGTGAAGCAGGGGAGCTCTCCATGTGGTTTGAGGAAGAGTATCTTAGAAGGAGTAGCAGGAGGAAGGGACTGGAAGAGGTAATGCATTTGGTATGTTTGAGGTAACGAAGTAGGCTACCTTGGGTGGAGGAGGGGTGGGAAGTGAACCCAAAGATTGGGCAAAAGGGATCAGATCATGTGGGGCCTTGCAGGACTTTGGCTTTGTTCAGAGAGATGGGACGCCATTGGGGAGTTTAAGAAGAAAACTTAGAGCCGGGCATGGTGGCTCCTGCCTGTAATCCTAGCACTCTGGGAGGCCAAGGTGGGAGGACTGCTGGAGGTCAGAAGTTCAAGACCAGCCTGAGCAAGAGCGAGACCCTGTCTCTACCAAAAATAGAAAGAAATGATCTGGACAACTGAAAATCTATATAGAAAAAAATTAGCCAGGCATAGTGGCACATGCCTGTAGTCCCAGCTACTCGGGAGGCTGAGACAGGAGGATCGCTTAAGCCCAGGAGTTTGAGGTTGCTGTGAGCTAGGCTGACATCACGGCACTCACTCTAGCCCGGGCAACACAGTGAGACTCTGTCTCAAAAAAAAAAAAAAAGAATATTCATTCTGATTGCCTTTAGGTGGTGTTCATTTAGCTTGTGTTTTTAATGGCTGGCTTTCCTCATGGAATTGTTTAGGATGATGTTCCCTTACAGTTTTCTTTCTATAGGATGTGGTGTCAATCACTTAATGATTTAAGAGTATTTCTAGAGGGAGGATATCTTTCATAGATTATATTTTTGAAGGGTTATGCTTCTTTGTAAAGGATGCTTTGGGAGTGTAAAAGTCAAAATAATTACTGCTTTTGGAATATCACAGAACTGTTTTAGGCTGAATGAGAGAATCACTTTAAAATACCTTAATCTTTGTGAAAGGATGTGCTAAAGAAATACAAAGCATATTCTTATTACTAATATGCCATCACATATTTATATAATCACTTGGATTGTGCTTCCTTTTTTTCTGGTTTATTGGGAATACTCTAAGAAAAGAAGAGTAACCTCTTACTGGCTTCCCTTTAAATGAATTATGAACTCAAGGCCATCTTCCTTGAACATAGATTTTTTTTCTTTTTCTGTTCTCCAGAGGCTCCTTGGAGATCAGACAGCTATTCTAATCCCTCAACCTGGGTTGCTGTTAAGGGAATACTTGACTCTCTCTGCTTCTTTTGCTGAGCTAGAGTTCTTATAAATAAAATCTAGATTTTTTTATGGACTGGCATTGTAAGTTCCTTGGAAAAACAAGTTTTCTGAGAGGAGAGCTGGTCTTTTCTCCCAGTCTTCTAAAGGAAGATGAAGTAGAAAAAGGGGCCAGGCATAGTGGCTCATGCCTATAGTCCCAGCACTTTGGGAGGCTGAGGCAGGAGGATTGATTGAGGCAAGGAGTTTGAGACCAGCCTGGACAACACAGCAAGATCCTGTCTCTACAAAAAATTTTTGAAAAAAAAAGATTAGCCAGGTGTGGTGGTATGTGCCCATAGGCTCAGCTACTTGAGAGGTTGAGCTGGGAGGATCACTTGGGCCCAGGAGTTTGAGGCTGCAGTGCGCTATGATTGGACCACTGCACCTAACCCAGGGGA
>CAUYSK010063993.1:0-41258 GCA_963575035.1 Avahi laniger | reverse complement strand
AGAAAGAAATTAGCTGGACAACTAAATATATACAGAAAAAATTAGCCGGGCATGGTGGCGCATGCCTGTAGTCCCAGCTACTCGGGAGGCTGAGGCAGGAGGATCGCGTGAGCCCAGGAGTTTGAGGCTGCTGTGAGCTAGACTGACGCCACGGCACTCTAGCCCAGGAAACAGAGCAAGACTCTGTCTCAAAAAAAAATTTAAACTAAAAGATAAGCAGTACTTTCAACAATTTGAATACATTGCAGCTCTATTTTTACAGCAATGGCTAAAGCGTTGATCACATTTTCCACAGCTGGTCCTAACGAGAATGAGTAACTGGACAATAATTCTACTGCAGAACTCAAAGTTTAAAACATCTCAATTGGACTGCACTTTGAATCCAGTTCAAATCGACTACCAATAAACACATGATATAAATAGCTTCATAACCAAGAATCTTTTTTATCTGAGAAGAAAATTCATTTTCCTAATCTCTCCATTTTAAAAATACAGAACTGTGGGAGAGCAGCATCCTGACAAATGTCAATGACTGAATCATGTCAAAGGTAGATCACTGGGATAAAATAAGAAAAATGTAAAACTACAATGTGATATTATTTTTATCATTTTTTTAAAAAGTAACTGTTTTTGAATATTAAATCTTACAGCCACGCTTGATATTTTAGTTGACTTTCAAAGTAAATCTTTAATTTCTCCTAACAAGAGTCTGAGGGGGGGGGTGGAAGAGGGAAATAAAGCAAAATGAATAATTAAATAGTTTATAGAGGCATGTGTGTCAAGCTGTACTTCAGGAATAATACCCTTTTGAGAGAGTTGGTGGATGGTGGCAAGGTTGCCCTTACAACCTGTATCACTGATGTATCGTGTGTGGCGGTTCCAAGTGTCTAGAATCCAATGTGAATATGGTTTTCAACTATGCTTCAAAGCATCCAGGACTTCAAGAGGTGGGATTCTAAATTCCCAAAAGATTACCCATATTTCCCTCACTCTAAGGAGGTCCTTAAATTAATACTTTATCTATGAAAAGGCCCTAACTTTGAATTTAGTTTTAAAAAGTAACTGATGTTCTCTTTGTTAGAATTAAGCAAAAATAACACACCCAAAATGGTAATCTGACTGATCATTACGCCATCATCAAGCTCAAGATTTGCAGTTAATTATTAGAACTTGTGCTTACTCCTCAGGAGTCTAGTACAATTCAGATGCAAGCAAAGGCAAACGAGAGTTAGGCGAGTTTCCAAAACTTTAATAAAGAAAAAAAGACACTTCCAAAACTAAATGCCACACAAATTAAAGTTTTTTTAAAAAAAGTGAAAGATACTCAAGAAACAAAACCCTCTATCAAAGTATACTAAATACTTAAATCTAACGATGTTGAGTGTTCAAATGCAGGCCAAATGTAGCTTAATAATAATATAGCTAGTAAAGTAGTGTCTTTCATGATATGGCTGTTTTAAGACATCACTTAATATAGTTACTTTTTTAAGCCCATATTTTCTTAAACATCCATTTCACAATTCATTTAATTATTGTACATTCATTTATAAAAACACATATTTTCTAACAGGTTATTTTGTGCTTTAATAATAATGAACCATGATAAATACTCAAGTGATGGAAATGTTTTGCTAATGACCACACCCATCACAGACTCTTGCACACTGACACAGATACTGCGGTAACCAGAAGAGCTACAATTGCTCTTAAAAATGACACTCACTCAAGTTCGATAAGCATGCGAAACACTGAAGAGATGTATTTTTTCCCAGGTTAAAACATTAGAACTTTCTAGTTTTCTTTAAAATCTATAAAGATAACCTGCTTATTTAAATCACTTTTAGCTGTCAGTATATAAAAAATGGAGGGAAGCATCATTTAGAATTTTCTTTGTAACTTCTATAGTAAAAAATGGATGTTTTCAAATTGCAATACAATTAAATTCTATTTTAGAAATTCTGGATTTTAAAATGTTAAGAAATATAATGTCAATTACATTTACAGGGCATTCTAATGAATTAATCTAGTGATTCTGCAGGTCTATAAAGAATTTTCTAGCCAGGCATGGTGGCATGAGCCTGTAATCCCAGCTACTTGGGAGGCTGAGGCGAAGGATGGCTTAAGCCCAGGAGTTCAAGACCAACCTGGGAAACATAGCAAGATCCCGTATCAAAATAAATAAATAAATAAATACTTTTTTTTTCGGGGTGGGTAATACCACCTTATACTCATTTCAGTACTTTTAACAAATTCCATTTTAGATGAGACCCAGGACAAACCCCAACTTATTCTAAATGCTCCTCTACAACAAAGGACCAAGGTATATCATCTTATAGATTGACCATTTAGTAAAGAGACATTAACCTAAAACAATAAAGTTTATATAATTAATAGTGACTAATGCCAAACATAATGGACCTCATTTTCACAATTTAGAAATAATTTTCATGCAAAATTTTATATAGAGCTTTGATTCTTACTTAAATTTTTATTTCTTTAAGTAATCAAGACAAATAGTAGAAAAAGCTTTTTATTTATATGGAAAAAGCTACAGTAAGGTCTGTAAAAGGTGTCAATATAATATTGCCTATAGAGGAAAAACTTCAAATGTGAATAGCAACAAATAAATGTTACACATCTTCCTACTTAGCAGTGCAATTAATTCACATTGCAATAAAGTTAAGTCAAGTATAACAAAATGAAAACAAGTGTTTTTCCGTAATCAGTATACTGAGAATTACAGTGTAAAGATCATTTCAGGTTTAAGAAATCTGCAATCAATCTATAGAATATCCTAACACAAGGGAGACACAGTCAATTCATTTAATTATCAGCTGTTGGGCTTTTTCAATACTGTTCACAGGAAAAAAGTAATGAGTTGACATACATGTAAATAGAATATATTTAGTCTATACAGTAAAAAAATACAAATTATAAAGTGAGCTAACAAAGAATGAAATCTGAATACAGATTTATAAAACTGACGACATCTTAGACAACACATACAGTATTTCTCATGTAAAAACATCTAGTTTCAGCAAAAAATAATTTGGTTGCTTTTCAGCTGCATTGTAGATCTTGTAAGCTGAAGATGCAGATGTCCAAGTATCTTAAAAACCATAATAAATGTCTTTCTCAACGCATACAAAATGATAAATGCTCTCATCACAGTCTTAAGGGTATTTTTGGAAGTTTGTTTTGTCTTGCTTCAGAAACACATTTAAAATGGGCAAAAATCAAAGGGTTTCATGATACAATGAAACAGTAAACAGTGCTCAATTTACTGCTAATGTTGAAAAAAACCTAGATTTTACAGTACTCTGGTATATATGAAAAATTTTTTGACTTTACATTGCATATTTCTGAGTCCATTCTCTTGCATGTCTGTTGTATCTGTAGGCAAACAAAAGAGATATAGTAAAAACACAGAAATTTAATCTTTTAAAAGTCTTTTTCTATATAAAACTGCATATCCTATCTTCTCATGCTTAACTGCAATAATCATACGTATATGTGATATAGGCTCCCCCATGCATAAATAAAACAGGAAAAATAAATGATTGTTTAACTTAAGGATTTTTTTGCAACCTATATGAAAATGTACCTAAATATAGAAAAACTTAGAAACCAACTTCTAATAGAAATTTATAAAAGCCAACCCTGAATGAGCATTACCTGCAAATTGCAAATAAACCTACAGTATAAGCAAGGTAAAACAGCTTGAAAATTAGGTCAGTTTGGGGGGGCCTAGAGTTAACTTCTCTTCCTGGGAGAAGATAAGGAATACAATATTTAGTACTTTCCAAAGATTAAATTCTTTCATTTTTAATTTACTGCCTCAAATTATATATAATTATTGTGCAAACACAGAACATGTACCATAAAACAGTAATGGGAAAGAACAAGATTTTTTGTAAAAAGACTATTTTAATAGAGTTTTAAAAGAAAGATTTACTCCCCTGGAAAAAGATAAACTTAATATAAGCATAAAAAGCATAAATGTACTTAAAATATATTGATAATATTAATTTTTTAGAAGACTACATGGAAAAGCATCCAAACAGAAGCTAATATAAGTAAACACTTACTTTTCTTTGTCTGATTTATAGATTTGTGCAATATCTGGTACTAAGGGGTCATCTGGATTAGGATCACAAAGTAGAGAACATATGGACAATAAAACTAGATTTAAAAGAGAACATCATATTAGAAAATAATATTTCTACTTTATACAAATTACACGTGTGAAAATAACTTACTGAACAGATTAAAAAAATAAAATTACATTTATACAAACTACATTTTACACTAACTTTGGCTGACAGCAAATTGATCTTTAAAATATTTTAAATTATAAAATTACTATAAAATGTATATAATACAAATTTTATTTTGCCTTTTGAGGTTTTAAATTCTATTTGAATTTCCCTTTATTTAAAAAATGTGAACCTCCAAAGTAGCTATTAATAACTTTTAAACTTAAGAGTTCTCTTCAAAGCAATCAAATTACAGTTAACAGTCCAAACCATTTTGGATAGTGTGCTCATATGCTTTTTTACTTTGGCTTAGTGCTATAGACTGTCTACAAAGAAAATCTGTAAGATTTTTTCAATGAATATTTTATTCCATGTACCTTATTCATATGGCATGCATTTAAAAATAATGTGAATGGCTGGGCGCGGTGGCTCACGCCTGTAATCCTAGCTCTCTGGGAGGCCGAGGCGGGCGGATTGTTTGAGCTCAGGAGTTCAAGACAAGCCTGAGCAAGAGTGAGACCCCGTTTCTACTAAAAATAGAAAGAAATTAATCGGACAACTAAAAATATATAGAAAAAATTAGCCGAGCATGGTGGTGCATGCCTGTAGTCCCAGCTACTCGGGAGGCTGAGGCAGTAGGATCGCTTGAGCCCAGGAGTCTGAGGTTGCTGTGAGCTAGGCTGATGCCACGGCACTCACTCTAGCCCGGGCAAAAGAGTGAGATTCTGTCTCAAAAAAAAAAAAGTGAATAGCGATCTTTATATAACTTACATATTTTAAAATATAAATGAAATTTTAAAAAGTAGTTATTGCTACACTATGTAAAGATACTAATACAAATAACTACACTTAAAAAAGCATCTAAGTATCTGAAATAAGAGGGAACAAGGACTCCGGTTCCTCATTTATCTGCTTCAATTACATGACACCATTTCAGAGGTGGTGCGTGGAACCTTTGGAACAACCTCTCATTTCCAACTGCTCCCCACCCCCCATCATGTTTATATTTTCAGAATCTTTTAAGTTCAAGGGTGGATTTATAGAGCAGTCTTAAATGATAGGGAAAGGGGAGGAGTGTTATGGACTAAGGAAAAAACTAGTATTTTATTCATCTTCCTTATCTTCTATCTGCTCATTGAAACTTCAGGCCTTGTATATCAAACTTACAGGGTAGATTTCCTGGGCTCACCTATGTCTCCAGAATGCTTCCACACTGACCTCACGGTAAAAAGCAGAACAAGACATTAAAAATATAGAAAAGCACCAGGCACGGTGGAATGCGCCTGTAATCCCAGCTACTTAGGAGGCTGAGGCAGGAGGATCCCTTGAGCCCAGGGATTCAAGACCAGCCTGAGCAACACAGTGAGACCCTTCCCATCTCAAAAAACTAAAATTACAATTAAAAATATATATAGAAAAGTAAAAAATATACAAACAAATGAGTGAGATATGATCTATTTATACCACAAGAAAGAAGTTTCTTCTCTGCCTTCTCCTGCGGGGAGGAGTTATTTGACCTAATTTCACTATCATGCACACAAACCATATCCATCCCTTAAGATAAGGAAAAAGGTAATAGCTAACATTCATTTGAGTGCCTACTGTGAGCCAGGTGCACGGTGACCCTATGTAGTAATACTATTATAAACCCCACTTTACATTTAAGGAAACCGAGGCTCTTTGAATTCTCAAAGGACAGTTTCCAGAAGCCAATACTACTAAGTGTTCTTTAAAAAAAGCTACCAGTGTCAGAAGATAAGTACTCAGCATGTGGCAGTCTGCCAATTGTACGTATAAGGACTTAGTTGTTTATGCCAAATGACGTTCATTTCACGACACCATTCCAGGAAAGTGTATATTAATTTGAATAGCCCTTTGACACAGAATCTTTCCTACATCTAGTGCATGACAGTTACACTATATGAAAGATTTTTAAAAGGATACTAGAATCTACATGAGCATTTTAGATGAGGATTTTGGGTCAGAAAAACCACCATTCATAAATAATTGACTCGAAGGGCTATTATTTATTTAATACTTTAAAGAGTTATGGCTGTGGGCCCTACTTCCTGTAAACCTTATCGCTTTTAAAAACAAGCTGTATATTCAGGTAGCATTTATTAAAAAAAGAAAAGAAAAGAAAAGAAAAGAAAAGAAAAGAAAAGAAAAGAAAAGAAAAGAAAAGGAAAAGAAAAGAAAAGAAAACAATTTCCTGTGGCCCCAAGTCCTCCTCTAGCCATCACCTGTCCCTTCCCTTCTCTTCACACGCATGGAAAGAAGTTTTGCATTTTCAGTGTCCTCATTTCCTCACCTCCTGCTCATTCTTCTCCTTCCTGTGTTCTAGCTACTCTCCTGGTAGACACTGATGCCCTCCAGGTACCTAGATGCGGTGGAAATTTTCCAGTCCTGTCCCATCTGAGTGCTCAGTAGCTTTAGACAGTTGACCATTCACAGCTTTTCCAAACCCTGCCCTTCCTTGCTTTCTCTTACACCACGTTCTTCTGACAGTTTGCCCACCTCACCGTCTGCCCCTTGTTTGTATCCCATTCACTTTCTGGATGCAACAAGAATCATCTTTTCAGAATATAAACATGACCATGGACTTTCATAATCCTCAGGTAACTTTCTAATATTCTTAGGATAAAAGCCCAAATCTTTTTCATGTGGCTTTTAGAGCTCTTGTTCTGAGTCCTGCCTCCCTCCCTGGTCTTACCCTGAGCCTCTATCCCCCTTTTCTTGTGCCGCTTCCGCCTGGCTCTGTTTTTGGGTCTGCAATGTGTCATGCCACCTAGCAAACCTTGCTCCTACTTTCCCTCTAGACGGTCCTTCTTGCCTCCCATCCTTGGCCTAGTTAAGTACTCCTCATTTCTCAGAGCCTAGGGAAGATTTTTCTCAGTCCCTTGGGTTGAGTATGTCTCACAATTGTCAATACCTGCAACAACTGTGAATAGACTGTAAATTAAGGAATAAACAAAAGAACTAACCATGTGTCCTCAATCACCACAACCCTGCTGAATCCTGCCTGATTCAGATTTATATAATACTATGAAATAAACAACAGAGGGAGGCATACCCAGGAAGGATGGGCACTGGGGTTCTAGTCCCAAACAGCACTGGCATTTTTAGTTGAGAATGCTGTGAACTAAAGGAAGAAGAGCAGGTGGAACTAGACCTGTGGCATAAGGGGCACAGCTGTCTCTGGACTGTATGACACTCCAGGTGGCAATGATCACATTGTAGTAGATGAGGATGATGCACCTGGAGTCACAGGAATGACAGATCCACCGTCTATGGGTCATGACAGCCCCAAATAACTAAATGAAAAAGGAGCAATGGATTTAAGCAGACTGAAGGAGAACAAAGAGAAGCAAATTATTTGCTACCCCTTGGAGCCTACCAACACAGAAAGGTTGCAACTGAAGGGCAATTACAAAAGAGAGGTTTAGGTTTACACAGACTCCATATGCCTACATTCTAAGCAGTGTGTTCTGTGTAGGGATTTGGGTTTTAATCAGTGATCACCATCAGTATTTAATGGGAATGGCATGATAACTAGGCTGGCAGCATCACCTTTGCTGCATAGTAAGGTAACACACACTGAACTGCAAGCCCTTCTTTCACCTTCCAGGTGTGGTGAGAAGACGGAACCAGAAACCATCAGCAGATACACACAAATTCCAGAAGACCCCTAAAGAGAGTTGGGACAGGTACTCTGGGCTCCTCTGAACAGCGTGGGTAGCCACTTGCATTCAGGCTCACCAAGTAACTCTTGGCTGATGGGGTGTCTTGGAGGAGCATCAGCTCTTCCATTTAAGGAACCTCTATGGCTACTCCACACCATCCCACCCTCTCCTCTCCTGCACACAGGCTTGGGGATCAGGTGCTATGTAGGAACAAATAGTTACATCCTCTCCTATTCTGGGCCAGAAAGAAATTGCTGAAAGGTTCTTGACTCTGAGACCCTCCCTCCCTCTGGGAATGTGGCTTCCCAGGTTAGAGGAAGAGGCTTCCAGCACTGTTAGGTTAATGACACTTTATAATTAACTACCTAAAACTTTGCCCCACGGCATGCTGAGGAAATGACAAAGCGGCTCTCTGACTCACCGTCCACACAGCTGAAGCCCTGCTGACACATCAGAATCTGGGAGGATGTACATGCTGCAGGAGCAGGGAAGAGCTACTCTGGAGGACTGGAGACTCAATACCACGAGGAACAAATCAAGGATTGTCTTTCCCCCACTGACACTAGCAGCAAGAGAGGAAAGAGATCAGGCACCAGGAGATCTGGGGCCACAAACTTGCTGTGTGACCGTAGACAAGTCAATTTTCCTCTGTGGGCTAAGTTTCTTCATGTGAAAAAGGCGTATGGCGGGGGGAGGGGATAAACGAAAATTGTAGAAACCCTTTTTGCTCTAATAGTCCATGATCTCCTCCCAAGGACTGGAGGGACTCCTTCTCCCCCTGCCTGCTCAGATGAATATTCTGGTGCAATCCTGTTTTGCTGGTTCCTTTCCCTCACCATACAAGCACCTCAGGTGGCCCCTGTCATAAACAAATAGCAGTGCTCCGACCCAGAGCCTACCTCTACATCTCCCTCTCCCACTTCCGTTTCCAGCCAGGCTTTTTTGAACACAAGTCTGAATCCATTGTCTCCGCTTTCTCACTTTCCCTTACATTTTTAGCCCACGTTAGCCTAACGTTAACTCCTTCCTATTAACCACCTAATTGCCAAATCCAAGGCCATTCTCATTTTAAATCTTCCTTCATCTCCTTGAGGCATTTAATCGTCTTGGCCGCTTCATCAGATCTTGAAACGCCACCTCCGGCTTTCTGAGTTCCCCCCAGCTCTCTAGCTAATCCTTTTCAGGAACCTGCCCAAATTCGTCCTAACACGCCCACCCCTTGGATGTGGTTCTTCATGGTTCCACCTGGGTCTCTTGGGAGTCACTCACTGATGTCACTCACCTACCTTCTTCACTGCCACCAATTCACTACAGACCAAATCCACACGTCCAGCACAGACCACATTCCTCAGCTCCACATCCAGCCGTCTTACTCTCCGCTAGATATTTTCATCTCAGTAAAATATAGGTAGTTTAGACTCAGTGGTAACACTGAACTTAAGATAATTTGCCTTCACTTCTCCTCCTGCTAAATTCCCTGCAGAGCACAGGCTCAGAGCTCAGAGTGCTCAGATTCAAAGTCAAGCACCGCTGCTTACTAGCCATGCAAACTTGGACGTGTTACCTAACCTCTCGGACTCTCAAGTTTTCCTGCCTAAAATGAGTATAATAATAGTACTAATATCATCACAATGACTCAGTGGGATAACTTCCTATGTAAGGTATGTAGGCAAACCCCTTGCACCTGGGAAGAATCCAATAATTACAACTACTGTCATTATTGTTATTGGTATCTTTCATATCCTACTCAGTCACTTGAGTCTTAAGCCTGGGAGTCATCCTAGATCGCTCTCTCTCCATCATCCTCTCTTTTGAATGTGTCAGTACATCCTATTGATTTTATCCCTTCATTGATCTAGAATCTACTCTTAGCCGGTTTCTGCTCTCCTAGATTTCTAGTGCATTCTCCACAAAGCCAAAACACAAACGGTATCATGTTACTTCCCTGTCTAAAAGCACTTGAATGGTTCCCAAAGGCCTATATGTAAAGTCTAAATTCATTTTCAAGATTTACAAGGTCCTTCACGATCTGATTCTTGCCAGCTTCTCTGTTTCACCTACTGATACTTCCCCACTTTGATCCCAAAGCAGTGTCTTCTGCACGCACTATTCTCTCCAAAATGCCCTTCCTGGCAATGGTCTACTCACCAGTTCAAAACTTCCCTGGGTCTCTCCCCTTTTGCATTCCTCCCCACCTCGGACCTCTCTGCCCCAGATACACTGCTCTGCTCAGGACACTACTCTGAGCCTGGGTCAGTACTTCCATTACAGCACTTATCACTCACAGAAACGCCGCATATCTTCACATTTTCTCTATTCCGCTGGGCTGCACGAGGGAGTGCCATCCTCTTTACTGCCAGCATCAGGCACAGGGCTTGGCACCCAGGAGGCCCTCCCTAAGTATTTCATGAATAGAGGGAGAAATAAATAAATGGAGGAGGCAGCACGCTGGCAGGACTCAGCCATGGCACATACGCCACATCAAAGTGGACAGCTCTCTGCCACCACTCCAACACTGCGCCCACCGTCACTCTCTGACGGCCTTGGCTCACCATCCTTCCTCCTTAGTCCCAGCCCGTGAGTTTCATTCAGGTGCTGCAAAATCAAGAGGTTCTCTATAAAAGGCAACAGATGCCTCTTTTCACAACTACCCATTGTTAACAAACTGCTCTTTGATCCAGAAGAAATGGGCAACACAGGCCAAAGAACTAAGTGATTTCTGTCACCCCTCTGCACCCCCTGAAATTCTTGCTCATTTTGAAGCTTTCTCGGAACAAAGGGAAGGAAATCAGAGCTGTGTCTGAGAGCAGGGAGCAGGGCATGTAGGACTGACAGAGAAGCAGCCTGCTTGACTCCCCATTACTCAACAAATAAATGTAAAATAAAAATCAGCCTACCTAATAGCTGGCTTACGCCTGAAATTCTGCAATGGGGGATTCTCTTCTTCGGCAGTTGGCCATTCTTTCCAGTTATAAAGTAAGTAGTGCCTTGCTTTTAAAATCAATATCTTTCTAAAAGTTGGGTCAATTTTGTTTATTTTAACATTAATTATATTTTATGTGCATGATACAACCAGCAACTTAAAGTTTTTTCAAAATTAAAGCACCTTATACGCAAGATTTTCACTTTAAGTCTGAATTTTCTTAAAGTGAAGCATACCAACATCTGACACAGTAATGCTTCTGGTCACATATTAATAATTCAAAAAGGAATTGAACTTTCAAAGAGTTGGGCAGGAAGGGACAGAAGACAGGATCCAACCTGTCTTTGCCAATTCTGAGCAAATCTGAGCAGGGATGCCAGTTTTGACCTCTGATCAAAACCATTGCTCTGGGGAGCGTGATGCCAGTGACAACTCTCCTACAAGTTGTTGCCTGTCTGCCTCGACTCAACTCCAGTAATATTCTTAAAGTGAAATTATTCTAGAAACAATCCTCATTTAAAGTGAAAGTAACACAAGAAACTAACGAGAGGAAGAGCCCCATATCTAAGTAGAGAGAATATATTGTCCAGGAAGATGACAAAGTATATCAACTTCTTAAGAGATCAAGATAAGGGCTTGCTTTATGAAAATATAAAGCGCAAGGAACCTTCTTCAACTGAAAAAGAAAAAAAATACATGGCGGGGATTGTTGTGGCAGAAATGAACAAGGGTATCTCCTTTAAGGGAGTTTTCCAGACTAAGTAGGGACAGGAGAAATCAAAAGCCTTTTCCTTGGTCATCTCCTCCACAAGCATAGTCCCAGCCAGCCAGGCTACTCCCCTTCCAGGAAAAGGAGCCCTTCAGACAAAGGAAGGGCTCAAAGTTCCAAGGGGTGCCCAAGATGCCAAAGGACTCGGAACATTGGCTTCTTCTCCCAGATGACTTGCCGGGGCCGCCATATGGCCTGCATGTGACGTTGTGTCCAGGATAACAGGGTCTGGGGCTATGCCTGGTTCTGCCCTCTGGGCTGGGCTGACAGAAGTGGAGTGTGTTTGTTCTGATTCTCCTGACTTTTCTGACGCAACCACTGTGTAGCTGTAGCTTTGAATATACTCCTCGGTGCCCTTTTCAGGATTTCAAAGAACACGAACAAAACCTAGGCCAGGAAGGACTGCGGATGGGCTGCTGCTACTATTCCTGTCTGACAAAGGGGGAGGATAAGCACATAAATTGAGGGACTTATGATCCAAGAATGGTGAAGCCGGCGCAGAACCCAGATGTCACAACAGAGTCCAGTGATCTATGTTTATCATCACTGCCAACAACAACAGGGATTCGCTCTATTTTCAGGAGCTCATGTCTTCATGCTCAGTATTCTGCAGATTGCTTCCCCGGAGGTTCCCAGGTGATGTCACGCTTTAAAACAGTTGTTGAAGGCTTTACAGATGGGTTAAAACTCTAACAACCCACAGACAGAAATTTGGTCTATTTAAAAATTTTGCAAGCTGAGAATGTCTGGTCCGAGTCCTTTGGTTTTCAGTTGCCAAAAATATGGCCTTTGTATCTTCCCTCTGTATATGAAAACACAGTGACAGTTGCTTATCTGTGTCAAGTTTAGGGAAGGATTCTAGATTGTTCAGAAGGACCTAAAGCATTAACATTATCAGCATTTCGTACATCGATTCTGACTTGTCTTTTAAAATGTACTTCCTGGGTGAAGGGGTCATGGAACTCCTTGTACTATTATTGCAACTTTCTAGGAGTTTGTAACTATTTCAAAATAATTATTTTTTAAAAACGTATTCTGTCCTACTGATGGAAATGAGGTCCTTGGTAAATTAAGCTCAGATCCATAGTTCTGGACTAAAAGTGAAACTGTAACCAAGAATGAAAATAATAAACGGCCCAAGTAGATTTTATGGCCAGCAAAGTCCAGGCTGGGCTTGAGGCAGTGCACCTGTGACTCCCTGCAGCCCTTCGTCTGGACTCCCTATGTGATAGACCACGGCCTTCTGAAACCTCCGGGTCCACAAGGGCAAAATGAGAGTTTCTGTAAATTCACACAAGTTCTCAGAATCTCAGTTGCTAATCTTTACTAAATTGAATCAAGACCAAGAGGTTGTGAACAAAGCTCGGTCCCTCTACCGCCAGGGATGGAGCCTGACTGAAGTGTGGGCAGCGGAGTAGGGGGGTGAAGATCATGGAGCCAGCCCAAGAGTCCCCACTTTGCTATGCAACCAGCCGTCTGACCTTGAGCAAGCTAGGTAACGGCTTTGGACTTCCCTGACCCTGTAAATTTGGGACAATACTAGCAGCTACCTCAGAGTTGCTGTGAGGGTTGGACAAGTTCTTTAAAGAGCTTACCTGAGATATCCTGGCCCATGATAAGCCCCATAATAATTTCTCTTAGGCGAGGTGAGTACCAGGAAGCCTGTTCAAGGCGAAAGGCACCACCTTGAAGGAAGGGTGTGTGGCTGGAATGCTGGAGATAACTATGCTTCAAACATTATATTACCCTCATCTACATTTATTCTCACTTCCCCTTATGAATCACCTCAGGGGATGGTAATCTCACCCCAGATAACAAACACACCTGGGGATAACTGGGATTTAAGAAATCTATTAAAGATTTTACTCTTGGCCTCTAAGAAGCCGAGAGACCATGAGAAAGCCAATTCACCTCCTCCAGCTTCAGTTTCCTCATCTATATAATTAGAAATTGGGCTAGAACGTAGGTAATCTCTAAGGCCACTTCCAAGTTGTGAGATTTGATGATTCTGAGTTTGGTGCCTGGACTGAAAAAGGCTCCTCACTCAAAGCGAGATGATTCCCAATTCACACTTCTAAATTTTCCCTAAAGTGCCGGCGTTGCCTAGGATGCAAAGTGCATGTGCTCCCTCCGAACCCCGAGACGGGAGAGCGCTGCGGCCGCTGTCTGTGGTCTGTGACGCTGAACCACAAATGGGCTTTGTACCACACACGGACTGTTGCCTTGAACAGGGAGCGAGCCTGTGCTGGCACTTACGAACGAGGACTTGGCATTTGACGGTGTCCCAGATGGAATGGCAGAGGGTGCATTTTTTCCCCCACTACCATGTGTCCTTGGGAAATACAGCCTTTCGGTGCCACCTCTAGCTTTCTTGGACACAGCGGTGAGGTGCTACAGGCCCTGCCACAGGCCAGCAGACATGTCCAACTTCTTTAAATTGCATGATGTGCTGGGGGAAGCTCAGCCCACATACACTCAGGACCCCTGTCTGGGTCTCTCAGCCCCACTCCACATCCCCAAACGTACTTCTGAGCTGACGGAGCTATTAATGTTTCACAGCTTCTGTGGGAGTCAGGGGCCCCCAGCTGTCAGCAATATTCGGCTTAGACCAGGGGATGGGGAATGAGCTTTTCACTTTCATAGTGTTTTATGCTTTTCAACTCAAATACATCTTATCTATTCTGGTCCTTAAAGCTGTCCTTAAAGATTTAGGGCAGAAGTTATTATCTCCACTGAACTTCATGTCGGTTTCATGAGGACAGAAGTCATGTCTGTCTGTTTTCTACTTTATCTTTATAACCCACCACAGTGTCTGGTACCCCGTATCTATTTAGTAAATGTTTGCTGAATTAGTGAATGAATCTCCACTTTACAGACAAGGAGTTAAAGAACTGCTCGAGGTCAGGGTGCTGATAAGACGCTTCTGGATCATCTGTCTCCAGGTCCAGTGCTCTTTCTGTCAGTGCCAGGGATAATCTCAGAGAGGCTCAAAGTGGATTTGCATAGACAGAAATAAAAACGAGGTTCTGCAGTGACATTCAGCGGTGGTCTTACAACTATGGGGTCCGAGAGGGACCAGAGGGCGGCATTTGGATGACACTTCTCTTAACACCCTATACTTTGGGCACATGAGGATTTGCCTCATTCCAAAATTAAACCCCGCTTCTCCTACCTTTCTGCCTTTGTGTGTGCTGGAATGCTCTTCCTGTCCTTTCTTCTTCCTTTTCATGAGAAATCACTTTCCACCAGGATTCTCCCTCTTTTCCTTCTTCTGCCCCCAAAATTTGGGCTTGCCTTTATCAGAGTACATGCCACATGATATTCTATTTCTTTATTTTTTCAGCTTGCTCCCCCAACCCCACTGTGAGTTCGAGTGCAGGAACTATGTTTATGTCCACAGATAAATTTCTAAAAAAGTGGTTAGCACACAGGTTTTTAATAGCTGTTTGTTAAATGAATTACTCTGTGCAGCCTTGTACCTTATCAAGAAAAAAAAGTTGGAAATCTCCAAAGAGCATTTTTCCCGCTGATGGTGAACTGCTAATGACAGGTCATCCACGATCACCAGTAATGAACACAGACACACACCAACACAGTAAGTTATGCATTAAATGATTAAATTAAGCATTAAATTATGCTGCAGTATGCATGGTAGGCATTCGCTTTTACAGCCACAGATCCGAGCATAGTGAGATTTGGGCTTGCATTGATTTTGCAATCGCTGGGAAGGAACTGTAAGACTTCAAAATGCTCCAGTGATATTCTCTGGTCCATTTCCCACCATGACCAATACCTTGGACTTGGGGTCCCAAATTCTATTATAGTCACAAGGAAGTATGGAGAAAAAAGAGTGTTGCTTTAGACATGCAAATAGGCTAAACATTGGTGAAAAAATTGGGAAAAATTAGCCCAATTACCTTTGGAGGGGAAAAGTGTGACCGGCTTTTCTTTTCCCCACCTGCTCTTATTATAAACTTGACTTACAGCTTTTTGATAAAAAGAAAGGATTATAAAAACAGGGAAGGCAGAGGATGTGGGGTCTTTTGTTAAAAGGATACAGGGACCAGGTGGGATTACAACCAGAGTAAAGCAAGGAGCTCTAGCCAAACTGGAAGAAAAGACAGAAGGGACCCGTGGGTTTCTTCCCAGAAGTTGTGTCTATTCCAAACCGGGTAGAGAGGCAGAGCTGCCTTTTCCATGTTGTACATGCTGAAAGTCGCAGACAGCCTTCAGATCAGTGGACACTCCACTAATAGAGGTAACCATCAACGCAAATGCAAACACAACCCTAACCCCAAAGGGGCAGCCTGGTTTAAGAGGGCTCTAATCACAAATTCCCAGGCCCGAAGCTCTGCCTCAAGTGAGTCTGTTTCACCTTCTCTGCTTCCTGTGTCTCTCTGCAGCATGCAAGCTGTCCAAGGGCGGAGGAAAGGAGGCCCGTGTGAAGGTAGGAGGTTCCCTGCACAGCAAGGCACCACCTGCATGTGGGTCTCTGCGGCTCCCAGCTGTCTCCTCATCCTGTCTCCTCATCACCTCTCTTCTGAGATAAGGGAGCATCTCTGCTGACTCCTTCCTTCACCATGGTTTTTTAAAGGGACAAGTGAGAAAATGTGAGTAAAAATACTTTGTAAATTGTAAAGGTGCTATACAAGTGTGAAGAAGTAGTATTATTATCAGTGCTTTATTTAGTTGCAGTTTGCATCAGCCCAGTGTACTGACATTGCTTTTATGCTTTTGCTCAAATTTATATTCACATTCCTATTTCCACGGATGCAGCCCCTCTGCACGTGGCCAGCCCCGCTGGGGCCCCCTGCCCTTTGCTTCTGTTCTTCTCTCAACCCGCAGCTTGTCTAACTGGCCAATTCCGAGACATCTTTAGGACCCAGCACCAGTTTGGAAGCTTCTCCGTCCTGCCCTCAGTCTCCTGATGCTACACTCCACCCACCTCTCCAGTGGATGCACCGCAGTAGCGCTGTCCATCTATCTCCTGTCTTTCTCATTAGACTGCAGGCTCCTAAAAGGCAAGATCTCGGGCTTATTAGCGGAAATAAGCTCATGGGCTAATATATGAAATGTTTTCCACATGTGGTAACATGCTCATTTTGTTTTCACGCAATACGTTTGAAGTGAGGTGTACCATGCAGACGCTGAAGACTGCAAAAGCAGAGACGACCACAAGCCAGGGCCGTGTGCTAAGGAAGCACTGGGCATTGTGCTCAGCACCCCCAGGAGGTCGGTGCTGTTTTGCAGAGGAAGAAATAAAGAGGTAATCTGCCTTTGGTCACTAAACTGAACAGCTGGGCTTAAATCAGTTTGACTCCAAAGTCTGTGGTCTTAATCACTGCACCAGAATAAGGTCACAGAAGAAGAAAAGGGAAGGAGAAGAGAATGAAGCATTAGTAATTGATTAAGATAAGAATGCTGTCGTATTTTTAGCTTGATTTTATTATTGGTATTTTAAGACATAAACAGCACAATTTCCCCCACATCGTTTCCTCTAGTTTCATGATCTAGCAGGTAGTAACTACACTGGCAAAATAAATAAAGTTTCTATGAAAAAATAAAATAATATGAGAGAAGCTTCATGCAGGAAGTGAGCCAGGAGCTGTCTCCCTCAGTCTTGGGAATGGGGTTCCACATCCTCCTCCCATCTCCACCTTGGAGGTTAAGGGTCAGCAGTGGTCAGAGGCCCCTTCCCTGCCATTCTCGACCCAACAGCTAAGCCCTTAAGTTGTTTCCGGGGATGGCGGGGCAATGGGGCATCAGGGACACACTGCCCAAGGGCAGGGAAGACAGGATACTGGGAGCCTGGGAGCCCGCTTGTTCGGGTGTTTTCGCTTGGAAACACACTGAGGACCCAAGGCTTGATGCACTCCTCTGCTCCTGGGCCCTCCAAAGTTAAAGGGAGGCTCCCTCCTTCAAATGTTTGGTTGTCTAGGCAGAACAGACGTGAGGGGGAAGTGCATCACACGGGAAGTCTCTGCCTCTGGAGGGCTGGTCTACTTTTTTTACTTTCTATGTTCGACAGCCAGTAAAAGCACAGTGAAGGGTGACATTCTCATTCCCATGCCCCAAAACCCCACGAAATGGCTGAAAAAGGAGTGGCAATGCAGGGGACCCTCAGAAGGCGTCACTGGACATGGTCCATCTTCTCACCGCACCTGAGAATAAATGCCCTCATAGAACTCCAGGAGAAAACCAGCTTCCCTTTAAGAATACTTTGGCTCTACTACCCATTAGCAATGTGACCTTGGAAAAACTACTTCACCTTGCATCTGTTAAAAGTAGAAAATAACTGGACCTCTCTTAAATGGTGGCTTTGAGGGCTACAGACTTAATATACAGAACTTTTAAAATTATGCAAATGAGTATGATAAGTATTAGCTATTATTATCGTTATTGCTGCTGATATTATTAGCATCATTACGCTTCCTGTCTGCTGTGTCCTCTGCCCTATGATATCTCAACCTTTTCTGAAGACCACCCCTGATGATTTCAGTATCTTCTTCTACGTTCCAAATTCTCTCGTGGAATATTCTTTGGAAGACAGGAGCAAGAAACTGAACTTCAAATAATTTCTCTTTTCCTGGCACTAGTAATAGAAACACCTAAATCAGCCACTCGGCAATCAGGCGGGATTGTCATAAATAGGCTGTCAGCACATTAGAAGTCAAGCATTTTGCCAGCATAAATGCTGCATATATACTTAACGTCATTATTCTTCTTGAGATGCATAACACACTCAGGCCCACCTCTTAAATCGATCTTCGTAGGAAAGAGCAGTGACAAAGATGATTAAGAGCCCTGATACCTGGCTTCCCAGGTGGGCCGGAGGGTGGAGGGGGGCGGCAAAATACTGCTAGATTCCCTGTAGTGCAAAAATTAGTCCAAGAGACACCAGGCTGAATTCCTTGTTGTGGAAAAGGTGGATTAGATAAATGGAGAACTGACCCTTGGAGCACTCTAGAAAGCAAGAATGGAAGTGAGAGTTCTAATATCTCCCAGTCCATGCTGTTCCAAGTATCAGGATTCCCAGCTTCTCAAAGGGCTGGAAATAGTGCGGGACAGCTTGAAAGCATGATT
This sequence comes from Avahi laniger, assembly GCA_963575035.1. Lineage (NCBI taxonomy): Eukaryota > Metazoa > Chordata > Mammalia > Primates > Indriidae > Avahi > Avahi laniger. Next base: position 22,544 of record CAUYSK010063993.1, on the reverse strand, counting down.
CCAGTGTTTTCATACAGTTTCCAATTAGAAGTGAGTATATCTATATCCTCTCTGTGAATCTGGGCTATGACATTGAGTAACAGAATGTGGCGGAAGTGATGCCGTGCCAGTTTCTGGGCCCAGGACTTCATAAATGGGCAGCTTCCGCTTCCTCTTTCTTTGGATACTTGTTGGGAACCCAGCCACCATAGTATAAAGAAGCCCAAGCTGCTTACGGAGAAGCCTTCATGAAGAGGACCCCCATGGAGAGGAACCAAGGCCGTGGCACCCACTGGCCTTCCATGTGAGTGAGCTATCTCAGAACCGGATCCTCCAGCCCATAGTCGAGTCAGCCCAGGTGATCCTAGGTGGGGCAGAGCTGAGTCTCTCTGCTGAGCTCTGTCCAAATTGCAGATTCATGAGCTAAATAAATGATTGTGGTGGTTTTGGTTTGGGGATGGTTTCTTATGAAGCTAGATAAGTGACATACTTATTCTGGGAGAGAATCCTTTCCTGGATGCTCTCAGTACTATCTGTACCAGTTCAGGGCTATTCAGACTATTCAGGACTATTCAGAGATAGTCCTGAAATATTGCTTCCTTTGCTCTCTTCTCTTGGTCCAGCTAATGATTAAAATTAGCCATTAGAGCTGGATACATTGCAAAGAAATAGGGAGGCTTTGGTCAGAACACAGATGTTATTACAATTCCCTAGTAATAGTCTTCAGATTGTTTTTCTATGTATCAAGCAGTACAAAATTTGTCCCTAAAATGTCTTGTTCCACTCTCTTAAAAATCAGGCTACTCATTATTAATCATAGAAATGCAAAATATATAAAGGAGGTACAATTTTACAATGGTGAAATTAGATTCTTTTTTTATTTAAAGAATAACTCTCAACACTGGTGAAGTTGGGATGAACTCAATATATTGCACATGGCAGGGTAAATTAGTATAACCAGGTTATTTTAGAAAATAATTTGGCAATGTCTAACAGACACGCTTCTATCCACACATATACACACTAACATTGCCAACCTTTGATTCAGTAATTCTACTTCTGATAATTTATCCTTAGAAAATAATCTAAAGTAGAAAAAAAAGACATTTATTAGAGGGAGATGCTTTTTTATAATGATGAAAAAACCAGTAAGAGCTTCAAATTCAAAATATGGAGAAGTAGTTAAAACAAAAGTATATTACACTACCCTCATAGAATATTGTGCAACCATTAAAGTAATAATAGTGAAGATGAATAATTCTCAGCTTATGATGCAATACTAAGTGGAAAAAAATCAGAATACAAAATTGTATGTTCACTGATCACAATTTTATAAATCCAGAAGTTCATGTAGACAAATACTATCATAGAAAGGAATAGATAAAATGAAAAACAGTTATTTTAGTTTTTTTTCCCTCTTTAAAAGTGATACCTTGTAATTTTTCTTTTAACATTTATAAAAGTGAAGATGGAGAGATACTCCACTAAAAAAAATAAATAAATAAAGTCACCTTGCACGCAAATAAGCTGAGCACTTCCTTGCTTAAATCAGTTATTGTTTGTCTGTTAAATAAAGCCAAGAACTAATCTTGGGTCCTATGGGATATGTTTCTTGAAATATAAAACTTATTTCAGGTGATAACTTCCTAGAGAACAAGTTTTCTACCATTTAATATGTCATGTTTATACTGTGTATGCCCTAAGAGAAAATGGAGGTAATTCAAAAATTTCAGCTAAATTAACATATTATAATTTTGGCTTTGCTCCTCTCCCCTTTATACTTCCTACTTTTTCCTTCCTAAGCTTCCAAAATATAAAGTGCTAAAATAAAACTAGCGACAACAGTTTCTATTTTTAGAGTGAACTTTAATCTGATTTTCACAAAGATCCATGCCAATTCCAAATCACTGCTGTTCTCTTGGTGCCACTAATACAGGGATTGTCTTTTGCATTAAAAATTAAGAATTACAGTCACATAGGAGAAAGAAAACCTGGCTTAGACTTTCTCAGTGGTCAAAGCTACACCAGCAAAAGCAAATGAAAAACTGATTGCAATTGTGTGCTTGGATAGTTAAAGCCAAAAACATTTGTACCCCAGTTGTTCAAATATTGGCATTAAGATCTCCCTTCTCTATTCTAAAAACGTGCACACGGAAATGCAGAATGAAGACCTGGCTCATTCAAATTCCAAGCTCCCTCTTACAGTCCTGTCAGTATGGTGGCAGGAAATAAGGACTCTTCCTCTGCCAGCCTTCTTGCTGCATGCTGGAGTCATCACCCTACATTTCCAAGATACAAATAAGTGACAATCTAAGCATCAAGTAAATTTCTATTTGAATGTATGTAGCAAAACAGCAAATTATGTTTTCATGAACTAATTTCTACAGCTGAATTGTTTATATTTTACTTTGAAAATAAATGGCTGCTGGGAACACTGAATCTATTTCAGAATTTAGTCACATGGAGCCATTTTTCTCAGTCATAAAATAAACGCTATAGCAGATAAGGGTGATTCTGTAATTCTACCTCTAGTTGTTAGAGCAAGGAGGAATCAGACCTCAACTATCTCTGTGGCCCTTTTCACATTAGCCCACTCAGTGCTAATACAAACGTAAACACACCAGTTAGCCAACCATTAGGAGCTCAAGAAATATCTTGGGAGTTAAAATGTAAACTCTCATGTGGTTCCCAAGACTTCTAATCTAAGCATCCAGCTGCTACACAATAAAACAGGCAGAAGTCGAGGTATTCACCAAAAGAAAATAAAATTAAAATAAGTAAATAAACCCCACAAACTGAGTAACTTTTAGGAGGCCCAAAGACATGATTCTTATAGCCCTTGAAAATAAAAAAAAAAAGATCATCCCCCCACACCCTAAATTATTTGAGTTTTTTAACACAGTCTGCATTAACACCTCTCCATCACTATCAAAGTAAAAATTGCTTAACAGTTAAGTGATGAAATTTGTAGAACTAAGCATCATAGCTTTGATCTTAATTGGCTTCTGATACTGTGACTTACACCAAAGTTGTCTGTGGGCTTTTAACATTATAGGAAAACTGTTCATCTCTTCAGGTGGACAGCCCGCTTACAAAGCGGAGAGGCCAACTTAACGGTACACATGTTCAGGCAGGTGATTAGAGACACTTTGTGATCTCCAATTTGCTGAGGTGAAAGGTGGCTTCGGGCAGAACTGAAGGTGTATCTAAAAATGATGATTACTGAATCTCAGTTAATTTAGAGTTGTTTGTTTGCTTTGAAATGTCTTTTATCATTGCAATTTGCCAATGACCTTAAATTGATGGAAAACAAGTGTATCTGAAGTCTGTGTCTGCCATTAACCAGCCGTAAGTTTTAATATGGAATTTGTAGCAGCTCTTGCAGAGGTGCCGGAATGACTGAGCCAGGAGCGATCTATCTTGGTTCTCACAATAAATAAATACAGAGTCAGTGCTGGTACTTCTTTCTTGCACCTTGGAGGATCTGGGTCTCTGTAGAATAGATATTTGGGCCACAATGATTATCCTGTAGTACCTTTTCTAAAAGTTGACGCTGAAGTGTAAGACGAGCTACCACTCACTTGGCACCACATCATGGGGTCTATTTTGATTGGTTAGTGCCCACGTCAGAGGGCTGGCTAAATATTTTTATCACCTCCCAATACACAAAACTTCTTGGGCCGAAAATTAGAAAGCTCTCAGGGATGCTAATATTTGTATACTAGAGTTTTAAGATCTTGGATATAGATTTTTTTTAAGTGTGGCAAAAGTACAGGAGTAAGTCTCCTCTGGTAAATTAGCATAAAATCCATAGAAAGGAAAGGACAGACCCAAATGAAATGAGCAGAATAATGCCAGTGCTCAATCAGTTTGATTTTATGCTGTAAACCACCAAACAGCATGTAGGCCGAGGTCAGAAGTCAAAGGTTTCAGCTACACAGCTCAGCTTTCTCAAGAAGAGTCCTAATTTCAATTTTTTTCTTTTGGTCACATAATCCCCATGTCCTAATTTCTAGTTTTGAAAGTACAGTCACCACAATTAGAATCCAAACACAGGCCTGACATCATTTTATTTACGTCTTACTCTCCTGAGGTGTGAAGACTACCAGATGTGTCCCTGGAGACCTGGTCTATTCTGCCTTAGTTTACAACTGAGAAAACCAAGGCCCAAGGACAGGCTGCTGCCCGAGTATGTGACACAGGAAACTCAGACCCAGCCTGCTCAATAGAAACAAATGACACTGGTGAAAAGGAGCAGTTAGGACCAGGCACATGATTTGCAGGTCCCAATGCAAGACGAAAATTTGGGGCTTCTTGTCAAAAAGTATTAAGAATTCCAAGATGGCGACCACAGAGCAGTCCAAGCATGGGGCCGAGTGCTAACGTGCAGGTCAGACACACATAAAACTGACCCTGCGTGCAGTTATTCCACTATTTACTTGACTTTGACACTTTGAAGGCACTGGGGAAGGAAGGCACTCTGAACACTGAAAATGCTCTAAACTTAACTGTTGCATGGTAAGTGAATAAGTAAAGAACCTAGAAGCATGTAGAAAATTCCTACTAAGACTAAGGGTCAGGGTGAGCTAATCCAGTAAGTCACCATGAATACTCAGTTCATTACTTAAGCGTTAAAATTCATAACCTGAAAATAACGTAACGACATGATAAACCTTCCGAGCGCTACCACAAACAAGTTTCCAGAATCGTGTGCAACGAGTGAGTGGCAGTATGTACACGTGGTAGTGCCACTGTGCTTTGATGTGCTCAAAAATGCTAAGCTCTTACTAGAATTATTCTTGTAAATTTTTTTTATCTTTTTATGTATTTAGAAGTAGCTATCCAAATACATTTTGGGGAACTGATCTAAGTACAAAATCCACAAGCCTTTTATATTGGAATGTTTCATACATGGCTAAACATCCTCGAGTTGGAAACAATGATAATAACAATAAAACTACTACAATTTATTGAGTTTATTAATGTCAGATACCATGCTAAGTGCCTTGCATATATTTCCTCCTGAAGACCTTATAACATTCCTATGAGGTAGAAATATTATCCTAACTTTCCAGTGAAGCTAACAAGGCTCTGTGAGGTTAAGTGGCAGGATCAGAATTTGAACTCAGGACCATTTGGATTCACGGGGACTAACAGTGGGAAGGAAAACAGTGCAGGCTCGGTGTACAGAGAACAGCGAAGCAAGGGCTCTTGTCTTCCTTCAAGGAACAAGACTGTTATTGGACAAAGCCCAGGTGAAGTTTTACCTTGGTGAACAAAAATGCAACTATAAAACACTAAAAGTAGAAATTTCAGATATTGAAAATCTGGACGGTTAATTTTTATAGCTTCATGCAAAGGCACATCAGCTGTACAAAGAGAGCTAAAGGAGGAGCCTCCTCATTCACATTTTATGATGCCTTAGACCTGATTTATTGCATTGCTGTGCCAGGAAAAGAGGCAGCACAGGGTGAAGGAAGGCTCAAAGCCGGGCCAAGATTTCCACTCCAGTAGCCTGTAACATACCTCGTTAACTGACAAGGAAGATAAAAACGTGGGTAACCTTCCTCAGTAGATCCAGGATTTATCATGTGTAACAGAAACACGTGAAACTTTAACTTTAGAGCTTCAAGGGTTAATGGCTTTTTTTTTTTTGAAGTAGGAACTATAAGAAAATGTAAATTTACAATCACGAAATGTCTTACAGAGTTGAAGAGAATCAAGCTAGTGTTTCTGTCTCCACCTCTCGAGAGATAAAAGTGCCTTCATAGCTATGGCTGGTGTTTACTGCGATGTTTCAAGGCATGGGTCTGGCAGGGGTATCTTATTTCTCATCTAAAACAAGCTACAGAAAAAAGAAATATGGAAGCATAGTTTTGAAAGCAAACTCACTTTATATATTCTGTCCACTTTTTTGTAGCATTTTCCTCCAATGTCATAGCTTTTATGCTTTTAATTGCCTAATTAGATACAAATTCTATTCTAGGTAGGCAGAATTTTCAAATAATGGTAGAAAAGTATTTCTGGCCAAATGCCAAACTTTTATAGTTTGTATGAACTCACGAATGTGTTTATGTAATGTACACTGTGTTTAAGTAACATGCACACACAACAATGTACAATTACAAAAACTTTGTGACAAAATGCTGATTTTGTTCATGTATTCACTGGTAAGCCAGTCTCTCCTATTTGAGTCAATTGCAGTGGTCCCATTCCCCTGCCCAAGACTGCTTTAGGCTTCAGACATGAGCAGGTGAAATGATTCTAAACAAGGGGACCAAGGCGAAGTCTGTTACTAGAAAAAGTTTTCTGGGAAGAGTTGGTGTCTTATCTGTTGGACTTTCACTGGAATGTACCGGTCTTCCCAGGAACATGGAAAGAGCTGGCTAAGGAGAAGGCCAACAGGCTGAGAATGGCAGAGAAGAAACATGGAAAGCACCTGAGTCTTTGATGACTTTGTTTAGCCAAAGAATTAATCAACCCTGGAGCCACCCCATCTTAGGACTTATGATGTGACTTAGTAAGGTCCTAATTGTTTAAGCACTCTTGAATTGGATTTTCTGTTTTGCAGCTCAAAGTATACAGATGACGAAAAATCCAACATGACTAAGCACCTTATTGTATTATAAGAACTGAGAGGGCCAATTTCCATGCATTATCTCTAATTGATTTCACATCTCTTTTTTTTTTTTTTTTTTTTGGAGACAGAGTCTGGCTCTGTTGCCCAGGCTAGAGTGCCATGGCGTCAGCCTAGCTCACAGCAACCTCAAATTCCTGGGCTCAAGCAATCCTCCTGCCTCAGCCTCCCAAGTAGCTGGGAGTACAGACATGCACCACCATGCCTGGCTAATTTTTTCTATATATATATTTTTAGTTGTCCAGATCATTTCTTTCTATTTTTTAGTAGAGACGGGGTCTCACTCTTGTTCAGGCTGGTCTTGAACTCCTGACCTTGAGCGATCCGCCCGCCTCAGCCTCCCAGAGTGCTAGAATTACAGACGTGAGCCACCACGCCCGGCCAGATTTCACATCTCTTTGAAAATATTTTCTTCATTTTACAGAAAAGGAAAGTAAGATTCAGAGAAACTAGTGATATAACCACCTTCTCACATCTATTAAGCAAATAGGACACATTTCCAACTGAAATCTGTCTGACTTTGAAGGCTATCATTTAAAATCTGTATATAGGTGTGTATATGTGTGGTAGTGTTACGTTTTTTAATGTGTACATTTATATATACCTATACATAGTGTAGTTATGCATACACACTATATATACCTGTATGTATAGTGAAGGTGGTATCCGCAGTAGTATAATCATTTATCACATTTTTGGGTCTTTGATAAAATATTAAAGATAGTGGGAATAATGGAGGGGAAATATGCAACAAAATAAACCAAATGGCAAGAACTGGGTAATTACTACCAAGTTTCCTTATGCATTGGGATTTACTTATCTTCCTTCTTATGGGTCAGATGATTCAAGTTCTGTTCTTGCAGCCAGCTGAATAACACTTAAAATCACATCTGCATTAAATACTCACCAACCTGTACAAAGACGATGCTAAATGAGAAAGACTGTTTTAAGGGAGGTATGTGTCTCTAAATAATATCCTGAATCAGAGATGGCAAACTGGCTGCATAAGGACTACCACACACACTCCCTTTTTCATAGGAGACTTTGCCAATCTATAAAGGCGTTCTTTTTCTCCCTGACCTTGGATGCAGTCCTATAAACTTCTGTAACACCAGCTGCAGTAACCACGACTGATAGGTCAGGTCTGGCTCTCTACCTGGAAGCTCATTTGCCCTCTCAGTCCTACGTGTTCGGTGGGGGATGGCTCTTCGGGAATGTAACTGAAAATTACAGGGAAATTGTGCAACGGTAACGTATCAACCCCTGAGAGCTGAATGAAGAGCAATTACTGCTACTGAAAATATTATCTATGTATTTCTGAAAATTGAGTCTAAAAACGATATTAGCAGCAATGAAGTTTAAGTGATCCCGAAAGAAAAGGGCAAAGTGTTGTAAAATGGAAATGGCAATAATAAATTTGCGAAGTTGGACTATCTGTATGTCTGTCTCTTTTTTCGGATAGCTACAGACACACTCAGGAAGTGGATTCATATTTTCTAAAATCACCATTTTATTTGATCCACCTACCTAGATAATTAAAATCGGAAGATAAACATAGTGTCAAGAAATCGTACTACTAGAAAGAACTCTGGAGGTCATGCAGACTCTCTCCCACCCATTCCCACCTCACTTTGTTCTAAGGAGGAAACTAAGGCTAGCAAGACCAGTGCCTTGTCCTCAGATACCTGTTTGGCTAACAGTTGAGCTAGGCTAGGTTTCCAGACTCCCAGCTCTGTGCTCTTACTCCTTTTCCAAATTGCCCGGAGAGCCTTTTCAGGGATGGATACACATTGCTAACTTTAAAATTACATTAAACCTCAGAGATTAGCTAAGTGTGTGGTAAAGGGCAGGAGAGAGGGAGAGAGAGATTTCTGACAACTTTCTACATCTTTGGAACTGTACCATCTTTGGAGATGGTCTTGGCCATCAGTGGATGGGGTGGGGCTGTCCTACCTGAGGAACTCCGTCTAACTGGCCAAGAGACAGTGCCAGAGCCCGCAAACAATTGCCCCTGTCATCTTTCTTCAACTGGCCTTTGCTGAATGGGCAGCCCCATTAAAACACTTTCCTATAGACCTCCAAAATGGTTCCCTGGGCCCCAAAATACTCCTTGTTCTCTCAGTCGCCCAGTGAAAGACAAATGGATTCAGGGATCCCTGCAAATTCAGTTAATTGGATAAATAATATTCACCCACAGAAGAAATGAATGAATGACTATATGCAGTAAGCTTAGTACAGAGTAGGGCATTATCAGTAAGGTTAATGTTTGTGTTGTTACTACCATGATGATTATATTTAAGCCTCCAATTGATTATTCTAAAAGCAACAAGGCTCTCCTCATCACTTATGTTCTATAATTTTATTGTTTTCTCCACTGATTAAATCGAGGGAGTTTACACTGAGTGGTTGAGATCATGGGCTTTAAAGTCAGACAGACGTGGGTGGGTATGAATTCTGACTCCACCACTGTGTGCTCCTAGCAAGGTACTTCACTGTGGGGGGCAGAATAACGTTCACACCCCTCAAAGACGTCCATGTTCTTTCCCCAGAACTCGTGAGTACACTACTGTACGTGGCAAGAGGGACTTTGCATATGTGATTAAGCAAAGCATCTTAAAATAGGGAGATTATCCTGGATTATCTGGGTGTCCCCACTGTAATCATAAGGGTCCTTAAAAGATGGAAGAGGGAGGCAGAAGAGTCAGAGAAGGAGAGGTGATTATGGAAGCAGAAATCAGAGCCATGGGACCTCTGGCTTTGCAGATGAAGGAAGGGGCCACCAGGGAAGAACTGAAGACAGCCTCGAGAAGCAGGGAAAGGCAAGAACACAGATTCTCCCCCAGAGCCAGCATCTTGATTGTAGCCCAGTGAAACCCAGTTTAGACTTCTGACCTCCAGGACTAAAATAATAAGTCTATGTTGTTTTTGGCCACTAAACTTGTGAAAATTGTTACCCCAACAGTGGGCAACAAACTGATGCTCCTTGAGCTTCTGTGTCCTCATCTATAAAATGGGAATTAAACAAGTATAGGCTGATGTGAGGGCTGATATGAGCATCATATGAGAGAATGTAAATAAAATACTCCAGTGCTTAGAGCAGATTAAGAACTTAATTAATGTTTGCTGTCATTATGCATATGCATATGCATCAATTTATATATTGCTGATTATAATAAAAGGTGATACCAATGAGTATATTTCATTGTATCATAATAATACCTTCCATTTGAGCAGCACCTATCTGGTTTTCACCAAGCACTTTCATCGATCTTGTCTTATCTGATGCCATTATAATTGTGCGGGAACTGCAGATGGGGAAACTAAGTCTCTAAGCGGAGAGTGCTCTTCCTAGGTCACTCCGAGGCTCAGTCTTTTGGCCATGGCTGGAGTGCAGGGTATCTGCTTCTTAATACAGTGTGCTCCCAGCCTTATTGTGCGGCTTACAGCAATACATACATATGGTACATAGAATCTTAATATGAAATGAAAATGATAGAGCCAAACAACGATGGGGTTGTTCATCGCAACCCCAATCATTTCCCACATGATCTCAGCCAGCGGAGCTTTCTGCCGGGCCCCCACCCCGCTCCTCCAAGCACAGCCCGAGCACTCTCTCTAATGCATCTAGTCAATTGTGCAAAGCACGAGGGAAAAAATATTCCATCCTGACCGCAGCAGGCAATCACCTTATGCCCTGAAGCATGAAGTTTGATTACCCTTATCTCAGTTTATCATTAAATCAAAAACTGTTGCTACGAATACTGGCCCAGGACTCCATTTATGAAATGATATAGGCCAGGCAGCAGAAATAAGTGAGTGCCCTTTTTCTTTCATAATTTCTGCACACCATGAAGATCTTTTGAAAACTGGAAAAAAAAAGCCTCTTTAGCTTTGAGCAGATTTTATTACTTTCTTCACTCTTTCATGAGCTAGCTGGCTCATAATCATTCTCCCTGTGCTGGAGGCAAGAGGTCTCAGCTCCACTACCTGGTGGCCTGCCAGCAGTAGCCTTGAAGTCTGGCACCTTGCTTGGATGGGAATCTGCATTTTAACACGATGCCAGGCACTCTGTAGGCACACTGACGTAGCCACTCTGGTTACACTAGAGTGTCTTTCTCAAACTGTGGTGAAGGACAATGGGCTCAATTACCTGGGTGTTTTTTAAAAATGCAGACACCTGGGCTCCATTCCAGACTCAGAAAAACAGACCCAATGTTGTCAGGGCTCTGAGAATCTGCATTTTAATCCTATGTGATTCTGATGAATTTGAAAACTTGAAGACCACCAGTAGAGATCACCATGCGGGTGATGGCAGGGATGGTCTTGGAGTGTGCCTAAATTTCATGGCACTATTCAGGCTTTTATCAGCCCAGGGGCCACCAGCATATAGTACATGCTAAGTTATCTACATTTCGTCCGCCAACACAACCAACAGTAGAAGCTGGATTTTTGATATCAAGATTCTGAAACAGCTGACATCTGGGTTAGGGATCTTCGACTAGGCACCAAGGTCCGGGGCAAATCTCCAGGGCGCTGGATGCTTCTCGCTAAATTGCCCTTTCCAGTATGGCTGAATCTGTGACAAGTGCAGTGGGTGGGAGTGGAGAGTAGCTGTTCTGGAACTGGCTTCAAGGTGTATATATCAGTTAAATAGATATCATAAAATCATATGTGAAAAGATAGCACAGTCCAAGGGCTAAAAGTACAGGCTCTGGAGCCAGACTGCATTTATTTTTATTTAACAGACACTGATATATTTATAGCAATCACTACATGCCAAGCACTATTATAAGTGCTGTTCAAATATTAATTCATCTGTGTCTCACAACAACCCTAAGAGGTGGGTACTCCCATCATCATCCACCTTTTATACAGTGAAAATGAGACTCAGAGAGGTTAAGTAATTTGCTCAAGATCACACAGCTTATCAGTCAGGCAGCCAGGATTCGCACCCTCAACAAGCTGGCTCCGGGAGTTCATGTTCTTTACCACACTAACTCTCACGGATCCAAGTCCCCTGCTTCTATTACTCACCAGTTGTTTGACCCTGGGAAAATGACTCCATCTCCCATGCCTCAGTTTCTTCCTGTGTAAAACTGAGTATATGATTTAAAATATTACTCATCTCAAAGACTGTTGATCAAATGATTTAATATATGCGTTCTTGAAAGAGTATCAGACACATACATGTTAGCTCTTAGTTAGCTATTATTAGCCCTATCCTCCCAGGGGTAGTGTGAGGATTAAATTAGATAACATATTTAAAGTGCTAGGCGCAGTGCCACGGCACACGGTAAGCACACAGTAAGTGCTAGCGGTTATTATTAGTCTCGTTGAGCCAGCCCAGTTCATTTTAGATCCTGTCTGGAGGCAACTGTGCTCCACGCAGAGGGAGGCAGCCTGCCCTTCACTCCAACAAGCGACTGGGTGGGAGCCAGGCCAATTACTAGACTGAACAGGTTCTCTGCTTTATGTCACCAGAATATTCCTGAAAAGTTCCCAGTACTGAATCTGTATACACTTAATCCTTCTTCCTTATTGAACTATTTTACAATTTCAGATTGATCTTTAATTGGCAGTGATTCTTCAGACTTAAGATTCTTCTCTAAGACCGTCTGTCATGTAACTTTTAACTTGTAAAAGACTTAAATACACCATGCAAAATTGAACCACTGGAGCAATTCTTGGTAAAACAATTAATTTGATCATTCCCTAATGTAACTGTTTTCATTTTATTTTTCCTTTACTATATGTTCTGATAAGAATAATTATACGACACAGAACTTCCAGTCTTTCCTCCCATGAAGCTTAGTAGCGTCACTATTAAACTTAACTGTCAGCTGCTTATAATTTACGTTAACCAAGGGGTTAACGTTGGCTTGGAAATTCCCGTGTCCAGTCTAGTGGAGGGCGGGAGGGTTGGGAAGGTGGAGGACATGGGCAGCCACTTGTGGCAGGTGAGTTTATCCTGAAAGCTCAGACCCAGAAAGGGGCGTGAATTTCCCTGGGAAGCCTTGAAAATGGAGTTTTCAAAAGTAGAGCATTAAAAATGTTCCAAGTCGTTTTCCTTCTCTCTATTAAGAAAAGGCTGTCATAGCTCCAGCCCCACTCCTTGCACAGTTTACCAGCCATGACAGGCTCTATCTGCAATGTAATAAAAAGTTAAACTCAATTAGCACATTTATTAAAACATTTGCTGCATATCTACTATGCGTCACTCCCTCTGCTAACCTACGCTGGTGAGCGGGCAATAAAACCTCAAAGGGCGTTTGGTCTAAGCAGCACCTGGAATTCCGCTCATGTTGTCAAGGTTTCAGTATGTTTCTATCCTCTCTTCTACTTCCTGTCTTCACGTCCCCTTCTCTCCCCTCCAACCCCCTCCATATACATACGCGATTTATTCTTCACCATGAAGGCTTTCCAAGTTTAAAAAGAAGACAAAGCTGACGAAGCAACAACTTTCTAGTTTGGTTTTGCTAAACAATTCCAGGAGGGGAGCTCTGTGCTGGGGAATTTGAGGCAAATCATGTTATCCCCTGCAATGTTCGTGTGTGCCACCGAACCAGTTGGCAGCTGATGTGTGGCTTTGAGTTCTGATCACGGAGCAATCTACTGAACTGCCACAAGATTGATCCCATTCATTCTGATGGCTTAAGCTGCAGGGCCATCTGCTGAATGGCTAAGTACAGTAGACCAGGGACGCTCAATAAACAGTGTGGATTGCATGGCAAACACCTGAAATGCGTGTCTGTCATAGGTAAGGACTCAAACATGGACAACTGATCTAGAGTCCCACCCCCTCCCCACCCCACCCCAGGGCCTTTGCCTAAGCTGTTCTCTATGCCTGGAATGACCTCCCTCTCAACACCTGCCCCCTCATCCCTCACTGTCCACCTGTCCAAATCCCACCTAGTTCAAGGACCAGCTCAGATATCAGTGGCTCCATAAAGCCCTCTCTGACCACCCTAGCCAGAAATAACCTCTCACTCTTCTCAATTTCCACAAGTTTGGCAGTTAAAACACACACAGTTTCAGCTATTTGTTCACCTCGTCTTTCCCACTTCACTCAGTAAGATCCCTGAGCTTTGGAACTGTGTCATGCTCCTCTTTGAACCCTCTCCGCCTCGGCACCTATTCATACAGAGTAGACCCAGGGTAAAAGTTGGCTGAATGAACAAACGTCATGGCCAGCAACGGCAAGAACAACTGCAACATTCTTTATTCCTTATTCTGCCTCCCCTTCTCTTTCTACAGCTTTTAAAAATATCTTCATTTGATCCACCAATTACCCAGGGGACGTTGTAGGACTTACTGATAAATGCAGACAACTTAGTAGACCAAAAAAAGCTTCCAAAGACCCTTATAATAACAAGCAAGACATAGGCCAATGTAGTGGGGAATCTAAGTCCCTGGTTTGCTGATAGCCTGCTCCTGGGGAATGCAAGTGTTATTTTCTCAAAGAGCTTCGTCTGCTCTGGTTCTTACGTGCCAGTTCCTCGGCAAAGTAGAAACTCCTGATGTTATTTTTAAGTATAGACTCCAATAATAGGCTAAGTAATTGCACATCTTCCTGAGGCCTTATTATACATGTACCAACATATCGGGCTTTTAAAGCCTGTATTTCCTTCCCGTAAATATATGTTGAAAACCTTAAATTTCAGAATTATGTGTAGTGGTATTTCTTTTTCTTTTTTTTTCCTCCCATAGGAATCCTGAATAAAGAGCAACAACAACAGAAAATGCTAATGCATGGGTGAGAGTTTCTCAACAATGTGTCTGATTACTCATATAGGTTAAAAGATTCTCCCGCAATCACAACTAAGAAAAATGCATGTACAAGGAAATACATAGTCAAACTCCAGTCATGCCCTTTCCATCCCGGTGCCACTGATGCCTCAACAGCTGCAGCTCTCGCTGTCTTCGCTGATGGGGCCCACAAATACTCCTGGGAAATGGGACAAAGATACGTAATGGATCTTCTCCTGCCAAGATCAGGGAAATGAATGTCAATCGCACCCAGATGCAGAAGCACTTTTTGGTGGAGGGTGATGAATATTGTCATTTGTTCTATGTCACTTTAGTCTTGCACAGAAAAGCCTAACATGGATAAAAATGGTGGGAGACAATACTGTCCTAGGACATTCACGAAGAAGAGTGCGTAAAAGTTATTTGGCCAATAGGAATATGAACTGAAGGTAAGGTATGACAATTTGATTTAATTTAGAAAAACTTGTGATTTAACAGCATATCCATACTGTACGTATCATTTCAATCAGTATAAAAATCCCCCCCACAACATGACTCTTTTATTTAAAAACAAATGTTAGAAATATCAGGGAGTCAGAAAATTGCAGGATAGTGGGTGTTCCTGGAAGCCAATTCAGTGCAGTGATGAAAAAGTGGCCTGAGTTCAAATGCTGACCTTCCCACCTTCCCATCCAATAACCTTAGTAAAATGACTTAACTTCTCAGTACCTCTCAGCTTCTTCTTAGGTAAGGCAGTGATAACAACAGAACACACCTCATGCAGTTGCTTGGGGGTTACATGATATGTTCAATATAAAGAACTTAATACGGTGCCTAGAATTTAGTAAGCAAACCAACATTAAGACTTAGGTCTTATGGTTGCTGCTATTTTCTCCTCTTCTTCCTCCATCATCATCACTATCATCTTCCTCCTCCTCCCAACTGTTTTGTGGCTGATTTCATTAATAAATGTTAGGCAGAAAAAAGAGAATGCATGCTAACTCATACCAAAACATGAGGCAGTTTTCCCTTTGCACCTCAAACTCCAAAAGTAGTATTCCCAATTATAAAAGTTTAAACATACTAACAACAAAGTGTGGCAACATAACCTAACAAATGAATCCACTTAATTCATTACTCTTGCTTTAACAAGCAATGGCTACTGTAACAGGTATCTTCTTGAGTAAGAAGAACAAACGCAAACAAAAAATATTATAGCATTGGGTGCTGTCAGACATGGGCCCCATACTTAGGCACACTACATGTTCTCTGTGAAAAGGGATGCAGCAATAACACGCTCAGTCCACCAAGGAACTAGACAGGTCTTTTTCTGTCTTCAGTCATTTGGCATCACAGACTCCAGGCTGCTGCATTCCTTTTTCCTCTTTTCAAACAGACTGAATTCTGAAGGTGCAGGCTGAGTGGAGTCTGATGGCTCCTTCCAATTCTGTAATTCTGGTGGTTTAATCTTATCAAGGCTCAAGAGTCACGCCTGTGGTCGTGTAAGGTTGGGGCAAGCCCCCTCCTCAGTGGAACACACCACTGCAAGCTGGCAGGACCTTTCGGCAGGCGTGCCCCCAGAACCGAATGAGGGGCCTGGGACAGGCTGCCAAACAATGAAAACTTCCCGTTCTGGGTGTTAACTTTAGTTACCACAGCCAGACAATGCTGCTAGTGGTGTGGAAGAAAAAACTGCTGTAGCCAGCTGTGCTGTTCACAGTCGGATGGATTCCGTGTAGCTCCAAATGGTGACGGAGCCAGCAGCCTGTTGTAGCCAAGGACAGGATGATGGATGATCTACATACTGTGTCCAAGTAGAGAGAATGGCAGAAGTTCACTTCAGGGTTGTTAAAATGCTAATTTGAGTGAGTTAACAAAAGCTTCATAGGAAAAAAAAGTTTGAGAAATAAGTATAACTCATGTGGTATCGGTGTGGACCACTGATTTGATCGCCCGTGGTTATATAAATGGTTGTTTTTTAAAGTAAGAAGGTTTGGGAGTTTTCCTGTTGGGAGAAATGGAAGCGGCTTCAATTATTAGCTGAACTGCCACTGTCATCAGTGTCTGAGGAGGACACAGGCCAATAATAGCCACCTCAACTGAAAAGTGTTATGGTGTGCTTAATATAGTTATGGGATTTTCATTCCCTCCATGTGTCATGAGAATAAATAAAAATCTTTTTCCCCACTGGAAGCTGGGAGCTGTTCACAAAGTAAATGGCAATGATGGCTTTGGTAGATTTGAACACTTGAGCCACAGAAAATGAGATCTCCTATTCTAAGGACAGATTTAATGTGTGAATTACACTAACAGTACACTGAATCATTCATTAGTGTTAAAGGCAGGTAGGCTGGACCACGGGAAATATTTGGTGTGGACGATCTTGCTTTAAAATCTCTTGGACAAAATAATATGCTTAAAAAGAAAGGTGCATATTTGTGCTTCTTGTCCAAAGATCCATTCGTTTTGCCATTCTTTATTTCTTTTTATTCTTCCTCAAGTTGAACATACAGAAGCATGTCTGGTCCACCTGGTGTTGGAACATTGACTAGCATAGCTCCTCGAAAACCACAGGTACTCAATAAATACAGACTGGTTGACATACCACAGCTGCCATTTGCTTCCTCTAGAAATGAATCTAGAATGTGCAGGCTTAAAGTCTATTAATTGAAATAAAAGATAATATTTTATCCTGCCATATGCTAAGGAAAGAGTTCACCTCCTATGGTTACACTAATAATGGTTAGGCATTCATCCAGGCTCTTAACTCTGCATAAAACACATCAGAAGGGTGAAAAATTGCCCTATTTCAGATGCATTTTTCATTCTTTGTATCTTAGTGAAACTCACATGCAAGAACAATGACTAAGCTAATTACCAAGGTTTAGTAGGATGGAGCAGTAAGAAGTGAAGAACTTCTGCAGTTTTAATAAGTCCTTAGCAATTACGGTCATCTTTGTGAAACAGGTCTGTCATTCCTGTTTACTTGCCTATGGCCTTTGAAATGACAGAACCGCCACTTATGATACAGGAGCCCACTTACTCCCATCACAGGTACTGGACAGAGCCTTCCTGAGTAGCAGGCAAGTGAACTGAAGTCCTCTGGATTTCTAAGTTGCCTTCACTCTAAGGACTAATAGGTTTACGTCACAACCATCTTTCAAATCCATCAAGCCACCAAACCAGAGGAGACACGGCCAGATGGTGCTACTAGAGGGCACCAAAAAAAAAAAAAGAAGAAGATGAAGAAGAAGAAGAAGAAGAGAAGAGGGCAGAATGCCCACAATCTAAATCAAACTCAAGTTAACCAGCTGTTGGTGATGGGGAAGTCACAATATTTCTGGCAGACTCTCCTGCATCACAGAAATGGTTCCTCAAAGAAAGGTTATCTATAGGCATCTTTAGTAGAAAGGAGGCCAGGTAGCATACTCTGCAGGATCCAATAAGAAACGGTAGCTCATTGTTAATCTGACTAACGGTGCCGGTGGAAGAAAATGGTCTGCTCAACAACGCATTTTGGAAACCTTAGGGTTATCTATTTAACTGTCTTTCTGGGAGCACATTCTAGAGACCTAAACCAAAGCACAGACACTAACTATAAAAAACAAAACTCAGCTATGGCTAAACTACGGTTTGTTTATTTTAAGATGTTTAGGTTCATGATAATATAGATCCAAATCTCAGAGCCTATCTGGCAATTTCTACGCATCTAAGCCAGAATAAATGTTTGTGTACTATCTGCCAGCTTGACAGAAAATGCCTGTCACTCACTACATTAAACATAACTACACACAACTTAATTTCCTGAGTTAGACACCTGAGAGAGTGAGGGGATTTATTTTTTAACAGCATGAATAAAGCAGCATCAAAACCTATTGTTTTGAAGCACTAAAAGGATAGTAAAATCCTTCCCCTGAGAGGTCTGAGACGAAATTTCTCAATAGTACATGAAACGTTGAAAAATTTCTTCAAACAAGTATTTCTCCTATTCCGAGGGATACGGATCAAACTAGTTTAGAAAAATGCTAAACCTTTCCTTAGGACTTCAGCCTTGAAATAAACAAAAGAATCCACATGATTGCCCCAAACATCAAGTAGGGGGGAAGGGCAACCTTAAAAAAGCACCCATACTTTTTACTGCAGACTTAAAATTCTTAGCAGCCAGAAGTTTTTGGGGGAAATTGCCTTAGTCATTTCCCCTCCCCCCAAATAACAGAAAACACTATGGTTATTTTTAAGGGAAAGCAGCCCTCGTTGCAGTGAACGTAAGGTCCAATTACTGTTTACGAAGTCTACAGCTCTGTAATAACGATGTGCTGTTCCTTCTGTGTGAAAATGACACAGCTGGGAGCAGCGAGGGGTACGGATGCTGAAACGCGGGTTACCGACTGGTCACCTCAGAGCAGAAAGTACTGCCCTGAGTTCTTCCAACGCTGTAATTCATACGGGCACTTCCATTCCCCCCTAGCTCCACGACATTTCGCTTTTTACAAGTTCAGGATTTAAACAATCACCTGACAGCAATGGTCCCAAGAGTCGATTGAGCAGAAATTTTTCAAACCCAGTCCTCATCCACACCTCCAAGTCCTTTATGACCTTTCATTTCAATCCAAGGATTACACATGACAGAGGAAGCTTTAAGCCCTTGCAAATTACCCAAGGCGGGCTTCTGTATCATTTTCTGCAGACCAGAGACAAACATCACGGCTGTCAAGACGGGAAATGAAAGTTTCCCTACCTTCCTCCTCACCATGCCCCTGCCAGCGGCTGCCAGCTCCCTCCCGGCCGCAGGACGCCTCTCGCCGCCGGAGAAGGGGCTCATGCAAAACTGACTCTTCCTTATTTGTTTCCATCCATAATTGATGGGGAGATGAGAACGTAACACATCTCAGCGCTGAGCTCTTGCCGCCTGGCGGAGAACCCGTCCAAGACGCTTCCGTAAAGCATTTCCAGCCGGAGAACAAAGCCCGGAAAGTTGCCGGGGAGAGTGGCCGGGAGGAGAAATCGGGCGCCGGTGGGAGGTGGGGTGGGCGGTGGGCAGCTCGGGGCTCCGCAGCCCGCCCGCGGCGCGCTCGGCCAGCAGAGGGAGAGGGAGGGTGGGAAGCGGCCGCCCTCGGGTCAGGAGCTGGTGCTGGAGCCCGAGGGGCGCGGGCGGGGGGCGGCTAAGTCACCCGAGCCCCCGCCCCTCACCGGCAGGCGCTACACCTGGGTCGTGCAACCGGGGGCGCACTGACAGGTAGCTAGCACCCGCGGGGGGCTGCTCTCGCTTTGCTGGCGGCGCTGCGCCCCTTCTCCCGAGCGCAGGCGAATGCTCACCCGCCCGCTCCCAGCCGGGCCCAGCACTGCCCGACCCGCTGTCCTCGCGTCCGCTCCGGGGCTGGCGGGCGGCAGGAGGCAGGCGACTGAGCCCGCAGCCGGCTCCTTCGGTCGTGCCTCGGCTCTCGCCCGCTGGCTGGAGCCGCCGTGCCGGGCACCGAAGCAGCCCCGGCTCCCCCAGACAATGTGAGGGGGGCCGCCGAGCTGGCCCTGCCTAGTAAGAAACTTTTACTTGCTCCCCACCTCCAGTTTTTTTTCGGAGGGGTTGCACAGTGGAGGAGGGCCTCCAAGTCCATGTGCCCCTCCCCCTAAGCCGCCAGCTTTGCCAGTTTTGACGGGTCCGACAAACCTCTCCAGCCCTTAGCGCGTCCTTTGCACAGCCGGCGGAAAGAGCTGCTTGGAAAAGAAATCGACTCTCCAGTGACACCGCGCGCACACTCACACACACTCACACACACACACACACTCGCATACACACAGCGACAGGCTCTCGGGATCTGGGTCCGACCCCCACTGGACGCACAGAGCATTAGCAAATTTTTAAAAGACGGTCTTACCTCATGAGGGGTGGTTGGTTAAAAAAAAAAAAAAAAGCTTGTCACGCACAAGAAAAAAAGAAAATAAAGACAAAATTTTAAAAAAATAGGTATTCCTCTGTCTCCTTAGGTCTTGGCTTCCTCTGCATAATCCCCAAACTGGCCACCACTAGCCCTTGCAGCAGCAGCGCCGGCGGCGGCGGCGGGACGCAGCAGAAGCAAAACAAACCGATGCACGGCAAATGGTGTAATTCGATCCATCTCCAAGTCAATCCATCAGGCGAGCCGAGCCTGACTCCCTCCACGCACTCGGCGGCTCCCGGCGCGGGTCCCACCCCCGGGCGCGGACGGCAGGAGGCGCGGGCGGCGGGGCGCGCTCAGCCTCGCCGGTGCGCGGAGGCCAGCGCCGCCTGGAGGCCCCCACCCTGGCGCCGCGGCCCCGCTGACCCCTCGGCGGCCTCCGCGTCCCTCCTCTCCGGCGCGCTGCTTTGCACCCTTCTCTCTCCCCACCTCCGAGAAGCTGCTCCTTCCAGCAACTTCTGGCGCCTCAGTCATCCAGCTCGCTGTGGGTGCCGAGGCCGGAGAAGCAGCCTTTTCGCTTCCCTCCCTGTTTTCCTCTTTTTCTCATTTCCTCACTTCGTCCAGAGCTTTCCTCAAGCCGTCCCGAAGACAAATCGTTGCAGCCCGGGAGAGCTGCGGGCGCAGTTGCTCCGTGAAGTTCTGCCTTAGTTGTCTAGTCTGAGATTTATTTTTTAAGCGCATCCTTACAAACCCGCCCCCACGTTACCTCCCCACCCCCCTCCAATTTCTCTTTATAACCACTAAGCAAAACAGCTGGGAAGAAGCAATCAAACATTGCTTTATCTTTATAAAATACAGAAATTGCCTACTAAAAATCCCATTTCTACTTTGAATGAAAGCCATTCTGTACAGTATAATTTTGCAGGCTAATGAGCCAGTTTTACACAGGCAAGTGTTTCGTGTAATATGTTGTGGGAGAAATGAAAATGTCCTTGAAGTGACATCATTTAAAATTGACTGTCACAAATGAAAAGGGAAAAACGTCATCTGTTGCAAAACAAGAGGATTTTAATCCAAACTTCATTTCCAAGAACGGGCTGTGTTGTATTAATTTTCAGTTGGATTATGAATCACTGAGGGCTCTAAACGGCTAGAATGAACCATAATGCCCCCGTTTAAAGAAAAAGAAAGAAGAGAGCTTTTTCGCCAAACTTTTAATTTTCATTTGAGTATGGTTAATTACCGTGAAGGAGAGAAGAGGAGGGCGCAGAAAGGATTTCCTTTCCTCAATGGTCCCTGCTTTCTCGCGAACACAAAGTTACATGTTTACATTTGCGAAAAATACTCTGTTTCTCCTTGTTTCTGAAACTTCCAGTGACAGCCTTGAAAAGAAACTAAAAAAGACACCCCAAGGAACTGCTGCAGGACTCATCCGGAGAACTGTTTCCTCGCTAGTTAACACTTTGTAACCAAAAGGAAGCCGGGGAGAGGAGGAGGGGGGAGTCTTTTAAAATATAAACTCCCTTCCTGCTGTTCTTCCTATTACAAGAAAAGAGTAGGGGGCGGAAAGAACAGCTTTAGCAACACAGCGCTGTGATTTTTTTCTGTTGTTTTAAGTCTTTTGTTGTGGAGCTAGCTGGTGTTTTCTGGTTGTGCTGGGCTCTGACATCATTGCAAGTTACTTGGCAGGCAGGCCCCTTCTCCAGCCAACTTCTGACCCAGAAAGCTGTGCCTGTTTCCTGGCGTCCAGCTATTCGCATTTTCCCCATCAAGGGAGCAAGCCCTGCTGCAGACAGCAGACACTGTGCCCTGCATGAAGATTGCAAGGGGGTGATCATTGGCTTGATTAAGAATCAAATGGCCACCCACCTGGAGACAAGGTTTATGAGTTGTCATTGTGTCTGCAGTAGCAGCAAAGGGGAGAAAGTTCATTTCTCTGGATTCTTAAATTTTTTGCTAAAATTCACTATGGCCAACTTCAGAGTGCCTCTGGGAGAGTACGGTTTTAACCTACATTGAGTTCTTAAGTCCAGGAATAAAAAAGTTTTAGATTGCAGAAGGCTATGCTGATAGGTCATTGTTTCAAGCCAGGGATTAGACAGGGTTTTTATTTATTTATTTATTTATTTATTTATTTATTTATTTATTATTATTCCAAGGTGTTGTGAGGGTACAAACATTCTAGTTACACTTTATGTCTTTGTCTCACCCAAATGCAGGTTAAAGGCGTGCCCTTCCCTCCCTTTAGTGCTCCCCGTGTCCTTTAGTTGTAGATTCGCCCCCCATCCCCCTAATCCCTGGAGAGTATT